>JAVQJW010136995.1:0-11411 GCA_036025195.1 Hypseleotris klunzingeri
TGGTAGAATAGTATACAACACATTTACCTTTGAAGCAAGTGAAAACATCTTAGAGAGTCAAACAAACACAAATGTTTTGTTTTTTTGTTTTTAAGTCAAGACTAATAGATTATGATAGATATGGTAAATATAAATTTTTCTATCCCACGTTAAATTTCAGTAAAACATATTTTAATTAACCTTACCTTAAAAACCTCTAGTTGCTGGTTGATAACATCCGTTTCCATGCCGACCGCTTCCTGAGATGCTTCTTTGACAACAGCCTTGTCAAGTTTGTCTTCCACTTGTTGAAGTTTTCCATACAGCTGCTCTACATTCTGAAGGGTACTTTGCACTTGCCCTTCTCTGCTCTTAGCTCTGTCCAGTAGTTTACCACATTGTTTACTTAGAGCATCCAAATCTCTCTTTAGGCCAATCAGATCAGGAGAGTCCTCAGTCTCAAGCATCTTTTTGCAGTTCTCCCCAGCATCAGCAGTGTTTGACATTAGTTCTTCAAGTTTAGTTATAAAACCACTGATGTTGCTTTGTTGTTCTTTTAGTATAGTCAAGTCGAGATCCACTGAAGCCATGTTGTCTAACTCGTCATCCAGATCGGTGAACCGTGCAAACATTTCACGGATGTTGTTCTGAAACTGTCCAATTCCCTGCAGTTTTCCCTCCAGGACTTGGCATGTCTCCTCCAGTTTCTTGTTGAAAGTGCAGTATTCCTTTTCGAGGCCGTCGCTTTGGAGCAAGAGGTTGCTCACCCCATCTGCATCTGGGACTGCTACTACAAGCTCCTTGGCCAGTGACTTGATGTGTTCGATTTGGTTTTGTGCCCCATCCAGACTCTTGTGTTGGGCTTTCATGTTAGATAGATTTTTATTGCTGTGTCCTTGTACCCCCTGTGATTTGTATGCCTCTAAATGCTTCTGCGCTCCCTCAAGATGCACTTTGGCCTCTTTATAACCATCATTAAACTCTTTAACTTTGTGTGAGATGAGCTCCAGTGAATCTCTTTTGTTCTGTAGCGCCTCCATGACACTGTCCACCTTTTTGCCTAGACTGGCCTTTTCTTCTTTGATAGTCTCACTGTCTGTATTGGCCACTTCCAGCAAGCCCTCAGCAGCCGCGTTCAGCTGTTCTACCAGGGATCGATGTTTGTCAACGTCTTTTTGCAAAGCTTTAACTTGAGAAATGGAGCTCTCGACCTCGACAGGATCAACAGTAAGTTTGACTCTGGCTTCACTGTTTTCACTCTCTTGTATCCATGAGCTTAGCTTCTCTGCATGTTCATTAAACTTCATAGATTTCTGTAATGCTGTCTGAAGTTTATCACCCTGTTCAGCATTGCTCTTCTTGACATCTTCCCAGTTTGTAGACAGTGTAGTCAGCTGACCTTGGAGTGCCAGTTTTTCTGCACCATCAATACTTTGAAGCAGTCTCTCTCCTTCTCCAACTATAGTAATGTAAGCATTTTCTTGTTCCTTAAGAGATTTTAGCATCTTGTTATGATCCTCCAGACTTTGTTGCAGTACATCCACTTTGGCCGAGACGGGCTGGGGCTTAGACTGTTCCTGGAGTTTCTCACTGAGCCATGACTGGAAGTCTTTGGAGGTCTGGTGGAACTGCTGCGAACTGGCAAATGTTGAGCTCAACTCATCAATACGTTTGGCTAAAGAACAAACAAAAAAAAACAACAGTCAGTCACAAAAACTATAAAGATACTGTATGTATACAACAATAACATACACATGTTTCAAAGCATGTTAGACAAAGTAATAGGGATGATAGCTGTTTGTGTGAAGTAAAATCTACAACCCAATCGAACCACTAACCTGCTTTTTCTTCCAGTTGTTTGAAGGGCTTGCTAACACTCTCCAGTTGCCTTGTTAAATCTGCTTTCAGATAGTCCTCAGTGACCATTGTTTTGAGTTCAGAGCTGACTGCCTCAGCCTCCTTCAGTTTCCTCTTCTCCTCTCTAAGCTGAGCTGATATTTGCTGCACATCTTCCAGCTGCTTCTTTACTGCATCTAGTTGTGTGCTCTGACTGTGATGGTTGGTGAGCTGGTTTTCCAGTTGTGTTGTGGTGTTACTTACACTGTTAAGTAACTCCTGAAACCGCCCTGTCTTAACCATTGCCTGGTCAATCAGGCCGTCTCGAGCATCCAGTTGCCCAGTCAGACCCTGCCACTTCTGGGTGACACTTGTGAGCTGCTCTTTCACCAGTTTCCCATTTGTAGGATCCTGACTGGAGCTCAGTATGGAAGATGCAGCATTCTCAAGCTGCTCATACTGAGGCGTCCGACTCTTGAATTCATTCTGGATAATCTAAAAAAAAAGAAAGACCGTTTAATAACTTAACTAATAATAAAATAAAAAATAAAACACTACATTTACCTGAACCTGTTGCTTTTGCATTTTGAGCATATTTGGATCAATAGAAAGAGGTCCGAGTACACTCATCAGCAGCTCTTTCTCTGACAGCCACTGACACAGTTGCTGCTCAGTCGTTTTGAAGACGTCCAGATTTTTGTTGGACCGCTCTAGATGTTGTTTCCTCTCCTCCACAGAGTCACTAATGTCTGCCCAAGCTGAATCTGCAACAAAAAACATATTTCAGCATTGTTTACTATATTGATCTTTGATGTTTATATACATACCTATTTCAGCCAGCATTTGCTTCCACTTGGTTGCCTCAGGGGAGTTTGGATGTGTCTGTATCAAGTGGAGAAGCTTCCCTCTCAGCTTCTGGAGCTCTTCTCTTTTTTGCTTCATGTTGTCTTCAAATGTCTGAGATAACGAAGTAAACATTATAAATATCACAGGTATAAATGACAACTCACAAAAACAATATACACATATATTATATATATATATATTTTGCCTTTTGCAATTCCAGTTGTGTTTTGACTGAGTCTTTCTCTGTGGCTGCACCACTCCAAGAAGCTGCAGTGTTCTTCATGTCTTTGAGCCAGTTCATCATGTCTGCTGTCTCCTTCTGAGCCTCTTTTACTTCTTGCACCAAACTATTTAGCTCAGCTGCCCGACTTTTGAGTGTGTCCCCAAGACTTGAGTATTCCACATTGACAAAAGACATCTTCTGTTGAATTACCATAAGATCTAAGGAAAAAAATACAAGTGAAGCATTTCACAGTATATTTGTTTAAACATTTAAATTGCTCAATTTAATTTAGCACAATTAACAGACTTAAATTACGTGCCAGTAATACCAATTTACTGCATGTGTGAATGTGTTATAGATAATACAAAAACAATAAACACTTGCAACACAAACTGCACAAACCTACAGCTCACTGGCCGGGTTTTCATCGACCATTTAGCTGTTTGTATTTATTGCTGTGTTTTGGAAACCAGTGCAATTAGACAACATGCTTCACCATTTTACAAAGGAAGAAGCAATAACATCTGACATTCAGTTACCTTTATTGGACAGGTAGGAATGGCTCACCGGACCACCACCGTTAGTAAGAGCTGATGCAGAAACACAAGGCTTGTATAAATGGACATGATGATACAGACTACCCACAACAGTTAACAAGAAAAAAACATTGCCAAACACCATGCTTCCCACTCATTGTTATTAGTAAATACTACAGTAGGCTGTGTTGACTTACCTGATTTGTTGGCCGTCTTTGTCTTGGCCGGCGAAGTAAGAAAATTGATGAGACTGCACAGTTCTGAACCTTTATTATTCATGTCTTGAACAAAAGGGCCTTTAGATGTCCATACATCCAACAATTCCTTTGGAAAATACAAATCAAATTAGCTTAAATGTTCCATTGATCTTCTTAAAAAATATAAAAATAAAATAAATAAAAGGTGAACGCTGCCTCAGTTTACATCAACAAAGTTTGCTACTCCCTAACACAGTTGTCTTTAATTAGTTAGTATGTATAGTAGTATAGTATAGTAAAAGCATGCTGGAAAAGTAAGGGGATCAGTAAGATAGTGTTGCAATTCTTTAAGTGCACTTAAATCCATTGTATGACATGGCCAAGCTCATCCTTTATACATACACACAGTCATAAATGAATTTATTGTACTCACATTGACTATGTGCAGATCCTTCTCCAAACTCTTCTCACTGCGACTTTGCTCCACAGCAGGTACCTTTTCTTTGGTCTCTTCTAACCAGGAGGTGAGAGCACTAACTTTAGCTCTGAATTCTCCCAACTGATCTTGACAGGATGATACTTCCTCTTCCCTGAAAGCAGAAAGAAAACGATGACTTCATGCTTATGAAATTATCAAAATGAATCCTTAACAATAATAACAGATGAGAGACAAAGACAAAGTTCTTACTTTTCTTTGACAGTGTCTTTGAAAGTGTTGAAAGTGTTTGTAAGATTATCTATCTTGTTCTGAATCTGGGCTCTGTTTCCATCAGCACTTAGTTCACACAGCTCTTTGGACAGACTCTGTAGTTTCTCCAGATCACTGGCATGTTCAGCTACCTCTGCTTTAGTATTCTGAATCAAGCCAAAAAAATAGTTTTTATCATTTGTTAAATGTAGCGATGAGAAATGAGAAATGAATGGCAGCCAAATCCTTTATGTATATAGAGCTTTGGCTATGTTACCTGCATTAAACCTGACAGCTCACTGAATGTTTTGCCAGGGCCATCGGTCTCATGTAGCTCCTGTGAACGCTTCACCACAAACTGCTGGACTTTATCTGCCAACTTCTCAAAATCCTCTACTTTCTTCTTGAGTTGCTCCAGTGTGGACACTTTCTGTTTATGTTGATCACAAGCATTTGATAAACGCTGGGAGAGGGCATCCATATTAGACTGCAGCAGAGCAGCAGCAGAGGGGTCAGCTGTCTCAGCAAACTTCTTCACTTTGGCTTTTATGGCTGAGATGCTGCTCTGGCGGCTTGAAATCTCCTGTTCTAAAGCCTAAAGAAATAAGATGAATAATATGAATATTATAAAAACAAATAAGCAATCAACAAATGTTTTACAGTGACTTACAGCTTCTTTGCTGAGTGCCTCTGCAATGGAGCTGGAGTCCAATGGTACTTGTGTGTTCTCTTTGACACTGGCCTCCACTCTCACCATCCATCCCAACATCTCGTCCAGGCCGTCCTGCACACTCAAGGAGCGAGTCAAAGTGATCTGGAGCTTCTCATTTCGGTCACTCACAGACTTAGACAGGTTGTCATAACGCTCCACAATGTCATCTGTATGTGTCAAATAAAAAATCAAGTAAATCAAAATAATTTAACTTCTATATGCAATGTTAAGTGTAAAATCAGCAACAGTAGTAGTAAATATATAGTAATTATGGCCATAGTGCATTATATGACATCAAACTTACCTACTGCCTCCTGAATCTCATCTGAGTTGTTCAGCAGATCTCCTTCAGAGGCTATCAACAACTCTGCACTTTTGCGTAAAGTGTCAACAGCAGTTTGATGTCCTGTCATCTGACTCTGCAAAACCTGGTAAATTGTAAATTCAGCAAAAAAAAGATCAGTAAAATGTTAATCAAAATATATTGGTATCAGATGTAAACAAAGGTGACACATGTTTGGTTGACACTGGTTGACAGGGGGAAAAGAGGCATTAAGACATTTAAGAAATTTAAGTTTCCAGAAATAAATTGTATCTAAATCCTATGGCTGTGTTTCTTGTTGTTGTCTCACAGTTACAGTGTTATCTATGAATATCAGCACTTGTCACTACGTCTCAGCAGAGGAATGTTATTTAACATAGGAGGAAAAGGCAGCCAAAAGTTCTGTCTGCCTAGTCTCTTATCCTCTTGTTGGACTGTGCCTGCTAGAAATAACAGTAATAAGTGTTCCCATGTGGCTCTGAATTTCAATACAGACCTAAAAATAACTCTCATAGTGGAAGCACTATATTTGGTGTTGTATTCACCTAACCCAGTCACTGAAATCATGTTTCTTATTATTATAGATTTTAACATTACAACTGCCATCTAACTCATTTTAAGCCCTTTTCTTTACAATATATTTCAAGGTTACATTTCTTGCCTTAGTGTCCTCCAGTTGTTTCTGCAGTGTTTGTGGGTCCGCTGCAATAGGCTCTGATTGCTGTTTCCTAGCTTCATCCTCTGAGCTGTTGAGCCACTTGAGAAGGCCTGCACTGGTGTCATCGTACTTCTTGTATTTATCAATCACACCTTTCAGGTTGTTGCCAAGCTGATTGCACTAAAACACAAAAAAACAAAGGAATTCATGACATGACTTTCATATTTTCTTTCCAAGCCATATGCTTCCCCCAAGTGGCCACTACTAGTTATTACACCTCCTTTCATAGATAAAATACCTGTGAATGGAGAGTCTTGTAACGAGTGGCTGCAGAGTCAAGCTTGTCTTTAACAGAAGAGCAGGTTCCTGATGTATCCACTTGTATTTGTGTATTTTTACTTGCAGCATCTGCCACTTCACAGGCTTTGGCCACATCCAGGACTTTCTGTCCTGACATGGTGATGAAACGCAGGTCTCCTTTGTGGGATATAACATCTTCTGAGAAGTCCTTTTGAGACTGGAGTTTATCTGTGAGGATATTCAGTGAACTTGCAGGAGTCTCCAGCTTCTGTATCTCATCTTCAGCCTGGTCTAACCAACCCTCAAACTCCTCACAGTCATGTTGAAATTTCTTGATTTCTTCTTGAACGCACTGAAGCTGTTTCATCAGCTGCTCAGCCTGTGTCAAAGACTCTTCATAGCGTCCTTTTAGATCCTGGATGTTCTTCTGCAGTCTCTCCTTCTCCTCAGGGGATAATACATTGGCTTGTTTGTCCAGTAAAGCTTGAGCTGATTGAGTGGCCATTGAGAGATCATGCTGCTGGGAGAGAATAGTCTGATGATGTGCCTAAAGGGGAAAATAACATTTTAAAAATAAATTAAATGATTGTAAAATATAAAAGTGTTAAGTTAACACTTGTAGTACAGTATATCGAGAAAAGAAAGTGACAAAATAAATTCTGACCTTGACTTTTTCATACTGTTTATTCAAATCCACAGATGCACTGCTGCTATGCCCATTCTTTTTGCTATAATCTTGTCCAGAGCTCTGTGGGGCATTTCCATTGGCATCATCAGAGTCATCCATCAGCTCTGTGACTGAGGTCTCGCTCGGCAGGTTGCCATTCTCTTTGCTTATATGGTCAGTTTGATCCAGACTGTTCTCATTTTCATTTCCTATGTTGGATATCCAGTCAAGGAGACCCTCAATCTTGTTCTTACTTTCTTCAAGTCGCTCAACAGCTGCTGCCTATTCACATACATATAATAAAACACATGTGATCAAAACTGAGGTCATGTCTGTACAAATTTGAAACAGTACACAGAGACAGTTTGAACTTTTACCTTTTCACTTTCCTGTTTTATGGCTGATGTCACTACTTTTTCTAAGTCTTTCCGTGAATCTTCAACTTGTTGGTTGATGAGCTTTGATTTACTTTTAGCTTCTTCCAACTTGCTCTCGATTTGAGTGATTTGATCTGCTGTCATCTTGCTCCTATTTTCCTCCAGGAACTTTTTTGTACTTGTGATGACCTCAGTAAGAGCACTAGCATCTGTCAATGCATCCTTTTGCAGAGCCTTAAGATGAGATACAGAGAAGGTAAGTGTTAATTTAGAGCTTGCTGTTAATCTATGGTTATTAAATGTAGACCGAAAGAATCACAACTCTAGCATGTTTAAGTTAAAGCACCTTGAATTAACTTGTGTATGAATTGTGCTATACAGATAAACTTGTCTTGCCTTGCCTTTCCTAAGTTCATCAAAATAATATACATTAGTATCTATTCCACACCTGGTGTTCCTGCTGGTACTGCTGCAGCTCACTGACAGACTCTGTTTTTCCGGCCTGTTGCTGATGACCAATCAGACGGTTCTCTGTCAGAGTGAGATTATCACACAGTTCCTCCAACTTCTCTGAAAACTCCTTCTGTTTTTCAGCTAGTGTCTGTGAATAAAAAAACAAGTAATGGCTTTTAAACCCTTAAGGATAATAAATTACTTGAACCTTCAGAAACTGCAAAAGCACAATAAAGGCAGTGTGTAAGCTCACAAACTGGAATGCTGTAAACATGCTTGCAAAATATCACTTGATGCCCGTAGGTATTGTCTGTTGTACCAGTGACAAAGTCACTGTACTTAAAGATTATAACCAGTTTAGTAATAAAGCCATGAGCCATGCTTGAGCACATAAAATATCAAACAGTATAGCAATGCAAATATGTATTTTTATACACTGTATTTGGCTGTGTGGTTTGTTATTTGGTTAGTAAGCCGTATAGGGCTATCATACAGGCAGACCTTAGCCTGTTCATCTTTCTCTTTTTGTTCCAGTAAATTGTCTAAGCATCTTTTCTCAGTGAGCCTCTCTGTCTCCTCTCTGAAGGCTCTCTGAGTGGAGTTGAGGAGTTTGAGGAGGTAACTGCTGTGAGCTGGACTCAAGAACGGAGCGTTTTCTGAAATAAAGCTCTGCACTTCAAACGTGACATCCTCTAACTTCAGTCTGCCTTCTTTCAAGAGACTGTTCTCTGAGTCCTGCAATAAAAACATTTCAATTAATTTGTTCAGTAGGATTTTAAGAAAATAAATGATATACATATAAAACATACATACACTTTCAGAAGTTTTTTGACAAAGTTCGGTAAGTTCATGAAGACTATTAAGGTGTTTGAGATACGTTGATTCCAAATGTTCCTAAAAATCACAATGACCAATTTTAGTGTTTATATTTTTTCTGTCTTTTCCCAGTGTAAACTAATTATATACTCAGTACCTTTCCTGTGTTCATTGCGTCATTTAGTGAATGACTTCTCTCTGCACACATTTTGTAAACAGCAGTAAAACTTGGCTCTAGAACCAGATATGTTGAGGCCAAGTCCTGGTGGATTTGTTTGGGTATGTCGTTGGCAGCTGAGTTTAAAAGTTGTTTGGCTTTCTTCATGTCCTCAGTTAAAACTCTAGCCAAATCTGATAGTTGTGCTTTCAGAGCCTGGAGACAATAAATGTCATCATTACTTACGTACTTGTTTAAAATATACAGTAATTTCTGAAACCAACCAACCTGACATTCATCTACTTGTATCTGCAGTTCCTCCATATTTTGGGCCAATGTAGTCTGACTGCAAAGATCTTTCTTAATATCGTCTAAAACATCAGTGTGATCCTGCAACCGCCCAACACACTCCAAGTAGTCCTGGATTGAAAACAACTACAAACAGAAATAATAAGCGACATCCAAATTTAAATGTATAAATTGTCTAAATAATGTGTGAGCTACCTTATTTTGGACCTCTTCTATTTTGCCAAAATCAGAGACTGTCCCAGACACTGCAACAGACAGACTAAGGTCACTTTCGGCCTCCTCTTCTTCCTTTATACTGTCCAGTCTGTGCCATGGGATCTGTGGAGAGTCACCCCCAAGAGCGCTGTTCAAAGTATCCATGACCTCTTGAAGCACGGATAGGTCTTGACTGGACGATACGGTCTTAAGGACTTGCAGTAATTGTAGCTGGATATTTGGTGCATCTGCCTGTTCACTGTCCTTGTTGGCTTTTATCTCTTCCGGCAGACTGCTTTCCATAGTTGTATTGTTTGAACTAATTGAATTGTGAGCATCTATGACAGGGTCGAGCTGGTGGCAGGTTGGCAATGGAGGCAATTCTCTTTCAGGACACTTTCCTTTTGCCAAATATTGTGATGTTAAGTCTGTCTGTTCAGTGTCTTTTAATTCAGCAATTTTTACACCCATTTGTATTAGGTCATGTACATTTGACATAGTGACAGCACTGTCAGAATAGCTGTCTTTTTGTATAAATCCGCTTGCTAAACAGGGAGGCTGAGAAAGATGCACACTTAAAATATTATAGTCTGATTCAACTTTACATTGATCAGTATTAGAGATGATTTCGCCCTGTGTTTGAATAATACTTTTTGGTCCTTTGTGGCTTTCTGACGTAGGATCAGGCAAAGAATCTGTTGGTGACTTTAAAATGTCCTCTTCCTGCCTCTCTGGGGAGATCATCACTGTATTCACCTCAGTATTTTCTGCATAGTTGTGCTTTTCAATAGGATATGTTTTATCACCGTAACCTTCACATAGATTTGAGCTATTCAGAATATAGTTATCTGTTGAACTATCTTCTCTGTTTTTTATATTAGCGTTTGCAATGACATCAGAAGTGAAGAAGTTTAACTGTTTCATTTGTGTCTCATTCAAACAATCTTCAAAGGATGTAGATGTAGTTCCCATACTAATATCTTCTTCTGAAAAAGGTACTACACTTTGGGGTAGTATGGATTCATCTGTATGTTTCTTGTCATTGTTATCCTGTGGCACTGTATATTTAACATCTCCAGGTAATGAGTTATTTTTTTTAATTAGTTCACTGTTCAAAGTTGACTGAAATAGGTTTATTTCATTCTCTACCCTGGGCTTTTCAAACAGCAGATAGTTGTTTAGTGAAGACATATCCAGCTCTTCCTGGTTCATAAAGACAGTGCCACTTCTGGAGTTGCTAAGCTGAGTGACTGAAGAAGTATATTTAGTCTGGCTAATTGTGTCTTTTTCATTGATCGACATATTAGATTGATCTAACTGTTTATCTGCGTAGTGTGTTTGCGAACATTGTGCTGCGGCCTCTGCAAACATGTCTACATCTTGTGCAAATGTTAGGTTGATTTTGTTCATACTTTGTGAGGCAACATGATTTCCAGTAGAGGGTGGCATCATTATTGGACTAGCAGAATCATGATTGCTAATTCTGGGAGTGGCTGTGTATGGATTTTTACTTAGCCCTATCTCACTTTCTCTTGTGTCATGCTCAATCAGTGCAACACTCTCTGTCCCTTTGCTGCCATCCCCCTCTTTGTGTGTAATATCAAGCATCATGAAAGCAATCCTCTTCTTATTTGGCTGTTCTTTATCCAGGCTTTTATAAATGTCACTAATGTCCTTCGGATTAGCATCAATAAAGATAGATTGGTTAGAGGTTTCTTCAGTGTAACAATCATCTTTGGGTTGAATGCTAAATATTTCATCTACCTTTTCAACTTGTGGCAATACAGCTCTACTAATTCTTTGTGTACATTCAGAGCTCAGACCATCTTGTTTATTATTCAGTAATATGGGCGTATTTGTCATAGATAATGTGCTTTTCTTATTTTCTATGCCACAAACTGACTGTGACAGAAACCCCTGGTCTGTCTGTAGTTCACAACCCCTTTTACTGCCTTCATCCAAAATGTCTTCTTCCTCATCTTGTGTTTTGAGAAAATAAATACTTTCTTCAAGCTCACTTTTACTATAGTGACTTTCACCAGAGCAGGGAAACTCAGATGAAGGGTCACTTATATTTTCAAGTTGGCTAGAGAACAAATCAGAATCTAGATATGATAGTGAACATTCAGAGCTGAATATT
>JAVQJW010137084.1:0-11272 GCA_036025195.1 Hypseleotris klunzingeri
AATATAAATAATTCACGAATAACGCAGATTATTCTCGTTTCGAGGCAAAAAACATAGATCCACGGGCAAAAACTACAAATAGCCGAGCGCTTCACTTCCGGGTTTGCTGCTTACGTCACGTCTATTTTGCGCTTCTCTGATTGGTTGCTCTGAATGAATTGAAAACGCTCTGAAAGGGGAAGCTCCCAGACTAAGATCTTTGAAAAAGAGTTTAGTCTGGCTGGCCAGGCTACACATAAAAGCCCCACATCTCGGCTTCGCCTAGCCCCGCTGGCTGGACAGACCGACACGACCCACACTCCCACATAAAAGCTCCACAACTCTGCCTCATGCAGCGGTTGTAAAGTCACTGACATCCCCACTCGACTGACCCAGACCCCACGAACACCTGTCCTTAATAATATCTGCTTTTATCTAATAAAACACTGCAGTTTCTTTATGGTTTAAACAGCTTCTGTTAAAGAGCCATGAGATTTTCTACGCATCAAACTTCCGGGCCGCTGAAGTCCAAAAATAGGATAACCAATATCAAACAGGGCATTTTGTGGTGTTTTCAAATGTTGTATTTTTGAACTAACTGTGACACAGACTACAAACAAGCACACTTCTTCTTAAGTTCAGTGGAGCCTCTTCCAGTATAGCAGTCTGATGTAAATGCCAATGGGAAACCGGGCCAGGGAGGAAAAACACTGAGTGGACCCATTGTTAAGGTTGCCCCCATTCGCTGGTCACTCTTCCGCTGTGCCAGTCCTTCTCTCACCACCTCACTCTCATTTGGACACAGATGCATACGCTAGTGGACCACCGGCTCCACCTCCGAGGTAATATCTACTAAATAAAGATCATAACAGACTTAAAAGGTTATGTAATGCCAAAATGCCTTTTAAGGTTTATTCATTAACAAATACTAGAATCGAACTAACCAAAAGTAACGTTACATAAGTAGTCCTTTTTTGCACTTGCTAAAAGACTTTGATACTAAAATGCTCCAAAATAAAACCGGACTATTAAACCTGAATGTGTGTTTTAGTATATGGTAAAGCAAGTGCACTGCCTTCATGAAAGAAAAATTTGGCAATTACTGCCTCTTTCATTCTTGGGGCGGCATTGGCGCAGTTTGCCCTGCAACAGAGGGTCGTCAGTTTGAATCTTCATCCGAGCGTGTACTGTCATTGTGTCCCTGGGCAAGACACTTAACCCACCAACACATGAGTGAATGTGTGTGATTGGTGTTTGTTGGTGGTTAGAAGGGCAGTAGACGCACAATGGCAGCCACTTTCTGTCAGAGCTGTGGCTACACAAGTAGCTTACCCCCACCGAGTGTGACTGTGGAGTGAATGAATAATGCCTGAAATTGTAAAGCATTGTCTAGTAACGTTATATAGGACTAATGTATTATTATTACTATTATCAAGGAACCTTCAAAATGCCTCTGACGGAGTAAGCTGTGACTGACTTGATTGTGTTAGTTCGACTTTGTCATTGCCTTCATCAAAGAGGTGGTTTTCAGTGTTGATTTTTTGTTAGCAAAATACTGTAACTGTAAAGTTAATGGTCAGATTTGTCAGATTTAAAGGCCCATGTATGGCATAGTGTTGATGTAAAATAGGCCTACTGTCTGGATCCATGTGTTCAAAACAACAAAATTACAGCAGCCAATTCCAGCTAAGGCATCAGTAAAGGAATAGATTGTCAGGTGAAATGATTCTGTATCACTGAAAAATATAGAGGTGTTGTGGATAGTCTTCTCCACACAGTTTCACAGATCCATCTGGATGGGCTCCCGTTGAAAGAGTTTTCAAAGAAAATGAATTTTCTGGAGAATATTTTCCGGCTATAGGGATGGAGTGCCATGATTTTTTAAACTAATATTGCGACTCATATGATGTAGCCAAACAACATACTACCAGTATTTTTTTAACACAAGTTAAATGCCAGTGCAAATGGTCACTGACCCGTAATAGATATTGCTGTACAAAATGGATGACTGAATATGACATTTTATCAAGGCAAACTTTTTGAGCATTCTGATTTCATTACAAAACAACACACCTGCAAGCAAACATTTTGTGATCATGTATTCTTATGTTTTTCTGATTCTAGTTTGTTCTTTCAAGGTCAACACTTTTCTCCATTTTCTCACTATGACTAAGTTTCTCAAGTTTAACAGAGCTGTCACTTTATGTCCCACACAAACTGCGACACTTTTGTCATATGCCGAGATTAGTCTCTAGATGAAGCGCCTGTTGAAAGATGGCAGCTTGACAACTCAAGGAGAAAGACGGTGTATATTTTAACAGACGAGGAGGAGACGCTAACTTAACACAAAAGGATTTATTTAAAGGTTAGAATCAGATGAGAACATGATATAGATTTTACTCTCAAAGTCTATTCAGTGTCTATTGCTTTCTCTAACATTATAGCAGCATTAGGTAGGTGTTCTCAGCTTCCCTGCTGGTTTGTTTGTCCCTCTAGCTCTCAGTTAGCTATGGAGGAGGAATTAATAATAGATTTGACCTGAGTTAAGGCAAAAACAGAGGCAGCAGTAAGTGTTGGGGCTATATTTAAAAAATGCAGAGTCACACACACCACACACACACACACACACACACACACACACACACATGCAAACTGTAATCTGGGGGCTTCTGCTTTTCAGGCACTTTACTCTCAACATCCTGACTCCAAGTAATTTGTGGATGCGCTTTAATGGCTGCTTGTCTTTGGATCAGCAGTTCTACAGAGTAATAATAGCCACGTACAAGCTACTACTACAGATATTTCTTATTTTAGACGTTTGCAGTTGAGCATATCATTGGAAAGCCATTTGTAGCTGTCCTGACCCTACTAAACATTGTAATTTAAATAATGCTAGGCCTTTATAAGAATAGTATTTATAAATGACATTATATTTACAAACTGTACTTGAGGCTACAGGAAGGCATAGCTATTTCATATTTTGCCACCTGTGATACCTGCCCCAGCAAAGTCCCTTCAAATTTGAAAACAGAGCCTTGGAATTTATGATTGTAGACATGTTTGTGAATATATGACATGCCCTAAGCCAGGGTTCAATTTTAGTTAATCAGTGACATTTTAAACTCCTGATAAGTAATGAAAGAATTGCAGTGCCATGTTGGAATATTCCTTTTACATGGACTGCAAATTCAACTGAAAAACATTACATCACATCAATCGCCTAGAGGTTAATTGGAAAAGTCTAATGCTCATTTAAAAACTTTTCAATGGACTTTTAGTTTATTTTTATATTCGCTCTATTTCCTTAGTTACAAAGAATGGCGTGAGTCAAATGCAATGACTTCCGAGGAGCACTTGAAGGCGCCACGGCCCCTCCTGCGCCAAAACTCATGCAACAGTGCAACCCATTAAACTGTGTGGGGTGGAAGGAAACTGAGGCGGGCCGTCTCCGCCCTAAAAACTGAAAAAAGAATAGTGGATGAAACTATCCCAGTGAGGAATGCGGTGTAAGTCTAGTACCCCTCTGTGTCCAGGAGCCTAAAGACCAAATTTGTGTCGTGAATTGGAAATACTAAGGCTTCCCAATGAAAGACAAAACCACCGCTTTGACGTGTAAGTAGACTGCATCTTCGCATTAGAAACTTCAATGAGCATTAATCCCCAAACTTTACATTGTTAACTTTTCGAAATTGGATATAGCAAACAGCGCTTGCCAAAGTTGCGGGAGTTACAATTGTGTATTGACCCAAATTTTAACCGTTCGTTCCAAACTTGAGCGCAGACAGTAGACTAACTTTGGATGCTCGTTTTTCTTTCTCTTCCATTCACTCTTCGCGTGACCCGGTTTTATTGGGTTTTATCTCCAAGAAAAGCCTGATAGCACGCTCTTATATAAAGGTGCCAGGTAGGTTTGGCGACTCGCACTCTAACTTTACGCGTCTTGGCGTGCTGTAGACGGGAAAATGAGAAGCCATCCGGATCTTAAAGGTTTGTCAAATGCAAAACAAACATTATGTGACCTTTTGGGCACCATAACGAGTAAAGAGTTGCTTTTGACTTGAATTGAGATTAGCACCTTGCAGCAATTAATTCACATCACCCGCAGGTAGGCTAAAGTTAAAAATAGACCTATAGACTAATCGATTTGAATGTGTTTACGCATTTGGAATCAGAGAGGTATCGTACTTCTGCCGGGGGTGTAGGTAAAATTCAAACCAGGTGCGTTACATAACCGTACCTAATGGGCCCTGTGTGTGCCAAAGAGCATTTTCCGCATATCTGCATTAAAGCATTTCTTCTAAGCAAATTAGTTTTGGCTTAGTGCTGCTGATGCCTATGGGTCAAATCCACTTTTCTGTTCAATTGTGATAGGATTCACTCTTTTCACACTCGCTCTGTACTTTTCCACTTGCAGCAGAGTTTTTTTTTCTTGGCATTTGGCCTGCTTCGGTCCGGTCGTTCTGTCTGTGCTCCTTTGCACTCGTGCGCACCCGTGGGAAGCCAACGTCACCCCTGGCGCGTTTTGACTGAGAGGCGTCCAAAACCCAGATAGGTCGGTTAACACAGGCTATCGGGTTTGTTGACCACTTCCAAGGGATGTGAGATAGAGCGCTCTGTGGATAAGATACAGTGGTTAAATTTAGATAGAAAGTTGGAGAATGTCAGAGTATCAGGTTAAAAAAGGTTGGGATTCTATTGGCACTCCTCATGCAATGCAGCAGGCCTATATGATATTATATAGGTTTTCAGCACATCTGGATTTAATTAGCCTACTAAAGTTGTTTGCCTATTCTTTGGTCTGTGCTGTACAAAACTATTACATGTTGGACCCTGACACAATATGACGCATGTGCAGTCCAGTTGCTATGATGGTGCCCAAACACATCTTTTTCTCATATATCTTGGTGACCAACTTTTTTTCTTTCTCTTTTTTTTTCAATGTTTTGGAGGAAGGCACATTTTGAGGTGTGGCTATGACGCTTGTGGAGGTGGCGCAACAGCTTGTGATTGGTTCAGGCACAGAACGTTTTTTGTTACGGTAAATGTGTTGACAGAGGGAGGGAGGTGGTGGCACGCAGGCAGCTCCACCCGTCTTTTGGGGACTTTAATAAGCCTGCCAAAATCAAGTTCAGTTAGATTTTAGCTTAGGTTGGTGGTGACAGAAGAGCTTACTAAAAATGACCATCAAGACAGAAACTGGAGAGCCTGAACTGACTTATTCAAAGTCAAAAGGCATAGTGGGATTAGTCACCGGTATGCATAACGTTTGGATTCTAACTTTCTGACATGGATACTTTTTCAAACTTTAAAATTTTCTTCTTTTTTGTCATTTGTGTTGCAGCTTTCATGAAACAGAGGAGAATGGGGCTAAACGATTTCATTCAAAGGCTGGCCACAAACTCCTACGCCTGCAAGCAGTGAGTACCATCTGACTCATGTTATTGTTTTGCTTTGACTAGAGGACAAAATCATTGGAAAGTTAACCAAAAAATGCCAGTATTAGTCCTGTGAAAGAATACGACTCACCATAGCATTGTATTGACTGTAAACATTTGTGCTTTGTTTTTTGTTTTACAGTCCAGAAGTTCAGTCTATTTTGAATCTGAGTACGCCACAAGATGCAGAGCTTATGAATGCCAACCCCTCCCCTCCTGTGAGTATTTACTGTTTACTGTTTACTTTTATTTATTCACATAGCCTGTCTTCCATTGCTCTTTTAGAAAAATTGGCAATATTTGTGTGCACGTGTTTTAGACAGGTTCGAAATCATGATGTTAGGTATTTGCTTTATTTTCATGTTAATTCCAGACAGATTTAGTTAGGTTGAGATCAGATTTGCATAGCTAAACCAGGTGAAGGTTGTTACTAAGTAGAAAAATGACTTGATACGCTGGTAAAAGTTCTGGGTCCATTCCAAAGATGAATAACATTACTTTGATTCTTGTGATACAACACAAATTAACACTGAAATTAACAATTGTGCATGTATTTCTTTACACTTTACAAAACAGTACTTTAATCTTTGCTATTTTCTTTCACAGCCCAGTCCATCCCAGCAGATCAACCTCGGTCCCTCCTCCAACCCATCAGCTAAACCCAGCGACTTCCACTTCCTCAAAGTAATCGGCAAGGGGAGTTTTGGGAAGGTCCTGCTTGCACGCCACCGCAGCGATGACCAATTTTATGCTGTCAAAGTCTTACAGAAAAAGGCCATTCTTAAGAAAAAGGAGGTGAGTGACATAACAAACAATGACTAAAACCAAATCACCCGAAACACATTCCTTTTGAAAACACAGTCTGATGATCCCTCTAACCTTTCACCCTTTGTTATCTGCAGGAGAAGCACATCATGTCAGAGAGGAATGTGCTGCTGAAGAATGTAAAGCATCCATTTCTGGTCGGCCTGCACTACTCTTTCCAAACAGCCGACAAGCTGTACTTCGTCTTAGACTACATCAATGGAGGAGAGGTGAGTTTAGATGCCAGAAAAAAAACACACACAAAAGCGTCTTGATACTGGAGAGGTGTGAGGTCAAGGTATTTGAAGACTAGAGAAGAGTTGGAGGCAGTGAGGGCAAAACAGTTTGAAAAAGTCTCAAAACATTTTAAGAAAAGTTAAGCAGTATCAGTATTGACGCTTGTGGTACGCCGTTGTATTATAATTTGTATGCATTTAATTAATTATTCCAGACAAATAATAATAATTGCACTTTTCAAGGTATTAAAAGGCAAAAAAAAGGCACTTACAAGTAGTACTTACAAGTTCATTACACACACATTAGAGGTGGCAAGCTACCTTTGTTGCCATAGCTGCCTTGGGGCAGAATGATGGAGATGGGACAAGCTTTATTAGTCGTATGCATTTATTTGAAAATTCACGTCAAGATAATAATTTATATTTGGTAACAGTTAAGATGCTTACAGTAGGTTTGATAATGTCATAAAAAGTGGAACAATACATTTTGAGACTGTGCTGTGGTAGGGACACACACAGACAGAGAGGATATCCTGTCATGAGAAGCCGAATCAAGGCCATCGCTCCCTGCCTTTTTGCTCTCGATTTTTTTTCCTTTCACTAAAGGAAACAGCTCTCAGGAAATCATGGGGTGAGCTACAGAGGGGAGACATGCGGCCAAAATTAGCAGCACTGCTCAGACTTACTGTGTGTGTCTAATCGAGTTAATTTCCTGTGATTGTTGGCCAACCAAAGTCAGTGTTGATTAAAAATGGTCAGGAAACTGCTAGCCTTTTCTCTTTTGCTGTACCCCAGTTGTTCTGCTCTTATCCATTTTCCTTCCTCTTATATTTCTGTCATGTCATTTTAGTTTCAAAGCTCATCAGTTCTTCTTCTTGTTATAATTCCAGTTGTTCTACCATCTACAAAGAGAGCGGTGCTTCCTGGAGCCCAGAGCTAGGTTTTATGCTGCAGAGATCGCCAGTGCATTGGGCTACCTCCACTCGCTGAACATAGTCTACAGGGACCTAAAGCCAGAGAACATCCTCCTGGACTCTCAAGGACACATCATCCTCACAGACTTCGGACTCTGCAAGGAGAACATCGAGCCTAATGGGACCACTTCAACCTTCTGCGGTACACCCGAGGTAAGACAAAATGACTCAAATGTGTCTTATACACTTGACCTTTGAGAACTGTTTTATTAATGTAACCCTTTCCTTTTAGTATCTAGCTCCTGAAGTTTTGCACAAGCAGCCATATGACCGGACAGTGGACTGGTGGTGCTTGGGAGCTGTTCTGTATGAGATGCTTTATGGCCTGGTAATTATCATTTTAACAGTTTTTAATACATTTTCACACACATGTACATTTTGACTAAAGAATTGTATTTAACATATGTTTTTTTCCCTTCAGCCTCCATTCTATAGTCGCAACACAGCAGAGATGTATGACAACATCCTGAATAAGCCACTTCAACTGAAACCCAACATTTCCAATGCAGCTAGACACCTGCTGGAAGGCCTGCTACAAAAAGACAGAACCAAGAGACTGGGCTGCAAAGATGATTTTGTAAGTGTCATTCATTACACAGTATTTATGGTTAGTTAATCTATATTGTCTGTCTTTGGACTTACACTATTATTGATCTTCACAGCTTGAAATCAAGAACCACATTTTCTTCTCTCCCATCAACTGGGATGACCTCAACGCCAAGAAGATAAACCCTCCCTTCAATCCTAACGTGGTATGTTCCATTTTTATTTTGCTATTTGTCTTTGTGCGTAGTCTATAACTTTCCTAAAATAAAAATATGTTTAAGAATGTTTTACTATTCCCTGTTCTAGGTGATTTGTCATAATTATTATTTTTACTTTAGTCCTTCCCCTGGCCTCTACAGCAACATGAAATAAAAAATTGTCTCTTTGACCAATAGCAGTGGAGTTTTACTTAAGTCAATCTCCTTGCCTCAACAGACTACAGAGAACCTACTTTAAATCTTTTTACTGTATCTTATTTAGGAAAGATATGGACTACAACTTTAATTGAACATTGTTTAAGTATGACTTATAAACAGCCTGACTAATTTTACTTGTCTCTCTAATTCGCAGACTGGACCTAATGACCTGAGGCACTTTGACCCTGAGTTCACAGACGAACCAGTTCCAAGCTCCATTGGCTGCTCCCCAGATAGCTCCCTCGTAACGGCCAGCATCAAGGAGGCCGCAGAGGCATTTGTGGGCTTCTCCTATGCCCCTTCTATGGACTCATATCTATAGGACCCAATACATGTAAAATTATTGGACTTGAAGCGAGTCAATGGACTGGCATCTTGACCCCCACATCCCTCATTCACTGACAGGAAACTGGATCTTATTCTTTACAATTACTGCAACCAGTCTTCATACACAACGAATATCTTTGAATGTGTACTTGCCATGATACGGTCAACTCTTACTGCAAGAGGAGTCACCGCGTTTACCCTGATTCAGCAACGCACAATTTTTCAAAGATACTTACGAACTATATATAGGTCATTCGTCAGTGTTGAGTTTCTATCACTTACGCTCACTGGCCACTTGCTAGATATTTTCTTTCCATTCTCTGTAAACCCTAGAGATTGTTCTACATTTTAAACCCCCAGCAGGTCATCAGGTTTAGACATTGTGCTACTTATTAGTTCTACCATTAAAAGCAATTGAATCGGTCCTTCTTATAAAGTGGCCAGTGGGCGTATCAGAAAGTGGAGGTCCTTTGCACATTGCTCAGGCAGCTTGGCCAGCCCCTATTTATTGACACCAAGGCTACAACTTCAGCTCAATTACAAGCACACACAAACATGCCAACCCTCTTAATGGATTCCTTCTACTTTCTGTATGTAGCCCAATGTCTCTTGCCCGTGTTGGCTATCTGTTCTGTTATGTTTGAATGGCATTGATTTTGGTGCTTTAGTTTCTTCACATTTGTTTTCTGTGCGGCAAGAAAGGGATATTTTTGAAGTTGAATGTTACTGAGGGGGATGAGTTTTTTTCAAAGGTGCCTTCATGTTCTTTTTCCTCTCCACCATCACAGCATCATTTGGGCTTTTTCTGTGGCAATTCTTTAGTGAGTCACACATGTAGCACTTCCTGAATATACCAGTTAGTTTTAACATAGATGCTCAGAGGATGTAATGTATATTAGTTTTGCACATATAGTTGCTGGGAGAGAGGGAAGAGGAAGCTGCTATAGCACTGGTGAGAAAGAAGAGCTTGTATCTTTCTGCTTGCCAAACCACGTCCCCCTCGTAAAATAGTCTTCCACCTGCCTCATAGAGACGGACCGCTGACCACATATGAAGTGAACATTCCATTTGAATATGGCTGTGATGATATATATATATATATTTAAGTTTATTTGTATATTTGGACCTCTGTGTACTAGTTTTAATGTATATTGAACAACTTAAGGTATGCTTCAATGTGTATATGTAACAAGAGACATGTTAAATGTACTGTAAATTGTAAAATTGTTAAAGATTTATGTGACCATGTTCGGTTTGCAATAAAAGTTTAACTTTATTACAACTTCAATTTGTTTTTGGCTGATTTATAATAGCTTTAATGAGGGGTGGGGGTTGTGAGATGCAAAAGCACATTGTTGCAAGTATCTATTTAATTTAAAAGCAATTTTATGCCACATACTATAATTTGGCAAATGCAGAGTATACAAAGTATAGATTCAAGACAAGCATGCTGTTCAGTTTCAGGTAATTTATATTCAATTATGGACTATATGTATTGGGATTTTTAAATAGAATCATAGGGTTTACAAAAACATTTGAAAGAGTGATAAAACACAACAAGCAGAAGTTCTTTGGGTGCAAAACTATTCTTGATAGTAGAGATCAAAGACTGGTTTGAAATATCAGAAAGGCAACAATATCTTTGAAAACCACTCATTACATCAGGGACTGCATAAGGTCATTTCTGAACACACATGACGCAAGTGGGCCACTGCATCAGAAGAACACACTAGGTTCCACTTTATTATAAGATCTACCCATACTCCATCATTTCTGTTAATTTACCACACTCATCACTTTCCTCTAAATCCACAAATCATTAGGAGCCCTGTGTCTAAAGAATGTGAAGAATGAAGATTTATGACAAGCATTTAACACTTCTGCTCCTGAATGAGTTTGAACCACTGACCTGAACCGAGCCCACATCAGTTACAGCTGGACTTTACACTTTTACATGCGTCAGAGCCTTACACAACACTGATAGTGACGTTTAAGTAATTTTGGGCAGACGGAAGAGTTGGTCCTGGGCAAACTATTGCAAGCGTTGAAACTGCTTCTCAGGGTCAAAAGATATTAATGTATGACTTAGAAACTTACAGTAGCTATGTTGCAAAAGCACTCACTGTTGACACTGTATAGGCAATGTGCAAATGCAAGACTTCAGGTAAAATGCTAAAATCTCAAGTAGAAATAAAGTTAATAAAGTTCCTGTAGTTAATTTGTGGAAGATGCCAGAGGTAACAGCTTGTGAGACCCTTGACTTTTAGGGTTTTTTATGGGGGAAGTTAAGAAAGAGACTTTCGTCAATTTGTCTAGACAGGGCAATAAGTTAATCAATCATCCAATCAAACAAATGCATCCCACTGGCCACTTTAGGCTATTAGAGAGACTGGATCAACTGCTGATAAAGACAAACACGTAAGCCTAACTAAAGAACTCAGTGCAGTTAGGCTTGCTGGGAAGTGTAACTGCTGCAAGTAGGCTATAATTTTATACAAATTGTAAAACAAAACCAAAAAAGCGATGGTTCAAATGTTTCATAAGGAGGAAGGGTT
>JAVQJW010137438.1:0-10053 GCA_036025195.1 Hypseleotris klunzingeri
AAAATGTCAGTATTGGATTTGGCCAAACTGATTGAAATATTAGTATCAGCCTAAAGTTTTGATATCGGTGCATCCCTAAGAAACATCTGCTGACCTCTAGTTTATACACTAGCTGGATGGAAATGACATAGGTTCACTATGTCATTTCCATCCAGCCAATGTGGATACCCAGAGGTAAGATTTGTTTAACCAAGTGCAGCTGTCTCTATTGAGTAAGAAGTAGCAGCAGCTGCAAAACGACAGACATTTAAATGAAGAAGGGTTCTGTTATCGCAGTGGCATCAACATGTTGGGGTCTGCTGGCACATTGTTGTCTAACAGTTGTATGCAGTCTTTTTTAGGACAAAGGAATCTAGAACTAGGAAACAGTTCAAGTCTTGATCTAGTTTATTTATTGTCATTTTAGTTCAGTTTTTTAATCTTGCTCCAATTTAGGCACAGTTTCAGTCCTGGTTTTGACCAGTTTTCAGAGTGTTTAAATGCAAGGTTTTGGCAATATTCTTTTGTTATGATGCTGTAAATTCCTGGTACTCCTGAAGATGCTAGTCTGAATAGTAGCTTCTAATGGCGCTCCTCAATGGTGATGTTTATCGACCGTTAATACCATTTTGGGAAGGGCCCCCGTAGTTAAATTGTCAATAAATCCAATAGTTGCACATAAAATGAGAATTGCATTTTCTTGATTTGCCTCTCCCCCGCTGTGCAACACATGTAGTGAGAGGTTTGGTAAGAAAACTAAAACACACTTTCAACATATCGCTGGGAACATTTCTCAAGCACAAATTTGGAAAATCTCAGCCTTCAATTTCACTTTGCGTGGCTCCGTCGTGTATGGCCTTGGGTGAATGGTCGCTTCATTCAGAGATACTCAGCTTGAACTGGGGGGATTTCAGTCAGTGCAGAGGGTGCAGTAAAACTTTTATTCATCCCTCTGTGACTCTATGAGCTAATGATTCATGGATCTTAGTGTAGGGAGAAAAGGGGAGAGCTGCAGTCATGATGTGGAGCAGGAGCAAAACTCAATGAGGTCTGAAAACTGTTGTCACACATCGATAGGCAGGTGGCTGATGTCAAGTGACTCAATCCCAGTCACTTCTCATGGTCTCACTCTCAGGGTCACATGACATTTCAGTCAGGCCCCAGTTTATTTAGTCCGGAATGAAAAGAGAGGATTTTTGGGTAAAGCCAAGCTGGAGTGGTAGGGTTTCCCAAATATATAAATCTCACCTTCTGTAATAATATTTAATTCTATACAAGCCAACTGAGAAATAGAACTTATGATATCCAGAAGTAGTGGCTTTGCTGTGGGTGCTTTAATTTGATTGGGATTGCACCCATGTTGTGTGTGAAGGTTTGTGTCAGTTGTGAGATGCATTTCATTTTCAGGAGAATGCACAAAAAGAGGACTTGAATCTATCTGTAGTGCACTTACTTTGAGCGTCGGCGAGGTGGAGGAGCAGACCCAGGACCAGTGGCAGCAGCAGTGTAGCTGTGTGCATGGTGGGACAGCTTGGCACCAGCATGCTTTGGCAGCCTCTGTGGCACTGGCTCACAGAGCCCTGTGAGTCAGTCTGGTCTGATTTCTCAGATGCAGGGTATTCACAGCCTATGAAGACAAGAAGGGAAAGGGAAGAAGGGAAAGGGAAGAGGGGAGGAGAGAGAGAGAGGTGAATGAAACAAAGCAGTTTGGCTCCACGAGTTTTATCTATCGCTGCACATTTGTGACATACCCCCACACAGCCTCGACTGGAGCTGACAGAGAGAGGAGCTGATGTGCTCACAGGCCATGTTCTGACACTTCTCTAAATGGAATAGTCACTTCACACACTGTGTGTGTATGCACACATGCAGAAGAGGAGAGAACCCGCAGATGAAAGGGTGAACTAATAAGATTTTGTCTTCACAGTTTCAGTCATATTTAAAACGCTCCATAAAAGTATGTTCACAGCCTCTACCAGATCAGTGGTGTTATCTTTTAAACAAATACATAAAGACAACCTTAGCTGTATTTAAGGTAAGTCAGCAAATACTTGTTGATGCTATTCATTAGTTATTTAAATGGGATCCGGAGCAGTGCTATGCCCACAGTAATGCTATGCAATCTCTCCAAACAAGTGTACATTGTGACAATAAACCCTTCACTTCGAGTTTATGTATGCAGGTTGCACTGCACTGTTTCATGCAGTTGCCTCTTCAGTTGCACTTAATGCTGTTATAAAGAATGAAGTTGATTTTTCCATACTGTACTTAAACAGCCAATGTAATCTCTAAGACAGGGTTGAGGCCAAGTGTTGTCATTCATGTTTAGGCTTGGGATGGGCAACTTCACGCCTGTGAAAATCAATATGCTACAGTGAGCCTATAGTAGCTGCAGACTAGCTCGATCCCTTGTCATCCATTTGCTTAAGCCAGTGCTTGATCCTTAGTGATGGGCGCTCTGCGGTAGTCTTCCCAGCTAATCCAAGTGTGTGAGCTATCATGACACGATGTACTGTGCTTACTGGTAGCTAAAGCTAGCTTGTGTGCTGGCTTTGTTCCTGTTGTTTCAGCTGCAGCGACTGTGGAGTCAGAAAAGTGCACGCTCTGTGTAGCATAACAGCCCGGGTGCTTTATGTAGCATGAGATAAAACACAAGACACATCAAAGTTTTGACCTGGAAGTGGCAGCGCCTTTTGGCTTGTGATAATATTTTACTGGACTGTTTATCTGCAGATTTGACCACCACCCACAAATGGAAATCAGAAACAAGCCCCTTAAGCCTAATCAGTAGGCCCGATGATGACAAAGTACCTCATTTCCCTGTTACCAATCATCCTCTTTGGCGCTCCCGGCTCACACTCTTTCATTTATGTGGGCTGTAAATGGCAGAAAAGACAGGAAGATAGCGAACCTGTCACACTCGATTTGTGTTGGGGGAGATAGACATGACTACCTGTCTCAAAGCACTGCGGGGCTATGGTGGCGAGCGCACTAGCGGGGGACGTGTGGCGAAGGGAATCAATTTGAGGCAATCTCATCCTCCGCTCCTCGCTCGCATCCGCCACCACCACGCCACAATCGCCATGGCAGCAACGACACAAAACCGCACGCAAAAACACAAATACATACATACATGCTCGCAAGACAGAGTTTCGCATGAGTAGTGCTGATGGGAATTAGATTAAAATCAGGTGGAATACGCCTGAGGGGAACATGAAGGGGACGAAGTCGCTGATGGATCCCTATGTAGTGCAGGCTTAGCGTTATTGCTTTTCACACATCTGCCCTGCCAAATTTAAGTGATAGCCTTTGAGTTAATTAATGGAGTGTGAATTTCCATAATGACACAACATTAGGGCCATGCACAAGAAAGACTACTCAGCAACCCTCCCCCCAATCGAACCACACAATCCCATTTACACACACATACACAAACACACACACATTGATGGCAAACAAAACCATCTGTACATTGTGTAACCACCAGCCAGGCCACTGAGAGTAGTGCCATGTGTGTAAACAAGACGGGGAAGCTAATGTATGCATAGAAAAACAACACTCGCAAATCGGGATTTACAGTGAAAATGAAATTATTTTGGCTTGATGATTTGTGATGGTAATATTTACAAGTACTAATGAGCTGCGGGAGGAGGGGGGAACCTGCACAGACATTGCAGCAACATAGCAAACATTCAGGTTTAGGTGCAGGTAGAGTAATTTTATTTTTTGTCCGATTTTAAATTGAGTATTTAACTACTTGTGAACATCCTTCTGAAAACTAATATTCTTGGCCACCAACAACCTTATTTTTGTTGTGGTCTCTTGTGTAGCAAACATTTAAAAGGGTTAATTTAGTGCGTATACTTTTTTTCTTTTGTGTCATTTTGAAAACTCTTAAGTGTTACTATTGATGTTTATAGATAACATAATGAGTAAATTAGTCAAGTTTATTAGCATTGAGCGCTATAAACAATTTATGGAAACAATCCACACCACCTGAATGCACAATTGGCTTAAGCTGAAAAATAGTGCAATTCTGTCTTGTACACGTAAATTTGGACAACATGTTTAGTCATTGTTTGTGCATTGCTTCTATATCAACATACTGATTGTGTTTTGCTTCAATGCAGTATCTTTTGGCTGTAAAAAATATTATGACCCAATATTTAAAAATGCATTTGATTACATCATTTTTATTGAAGAACAAGCTGCATCACCTTTGGCCATTATATTCTCCACATGGCCGCCTCACATCACATTGACTTTAATACATTTGGTGGCTACGCTCCTTTTCATTGAACATTTATTAGAATAAAAACAATCTTGTCTTCTCTTCCCGGGGCCCCTGGTGGTATTATTGTGTTGTTCCCATTCAGTGGTGCTTCATTCAAAGGATTTTGCTGCTGATAGCTATCATGCATTATTAAACAAAGCCTGACAACATGCACAGTGTTAATTAGAAAAACTGGGGGAGTGTGTGGCGAGCCAGAGAAAAGGGCTGTTGCGCTGTCTACTCTGTCTTTTTCCCCGAGATCCTTATCAGAAATGTGAAAGAGAATTGAGGGAGGGATGTTTATATGCTCCGTAATGGTTGGGCTCTCTTCTCATTTCAGCCTGTGTGTTTGGTATTCTGCTCTATTTAAACAGCCAGTATTATTAGGAGAGGGAAAAGAAGCAAGTCATATTTATCTTATATTCCAACCACAGTGCTGTAAACGCGTTATGGGGCGAAAAACGCTAGCAGAATACTTATGCTTTGACTGTTTTATCGGTGTCACGTTCCTTTTCCACCCTATCACCATCTCAGGAGCAGACCCATCTTACACTATTCCATCAAAATTACAGCAACAGACCCATCTCTCTCTCCTTATAATCACCTCCACAGCAGAACCAACCAATTTTTCTCCATCACTACATCAGCAGCAGAACCATCCCACTTTCCTCTGCCCCACCATCACCTCAGCAGAAAACCTTTTCCACTCTCACCATCACCACCTCTGCTAAAGGACCATCTTACTTTTCTCCATCACCATATCTCATTAGCAGAACCATCTAATTCTCCTCCACCTCACCACCACCTCAACACCATTTCTACCTGTGTTTGGGATTCCACTCTATTTAATCAGTCAATATTGTATTATGAATGGAAAATTGCGCTTTCAGGGTGTATTCTTATGGCTGTGGTTCTCAAACTGTGGTAAAACTAACATTGGTGGTACATGAACTCATTCTAGTCAGTGTGTGGGTCAGTTTTGTTGCGGTTTTATTTATAGATAGTTTAGACGGGTTTTAGTCCTGGTTTAGCGCTGAGGTGGACCTGCATAAGACCAGGAATAGACCTTGTATGTGGTTTCAGATGTAGTGTTTTGGAATTAAGCACGCTTTAGACCCTGTTTTGTCCTACATTTCCCTGCTCAAATCCTATCCCATTGTGCGCACGTTCTGGTTTTGTATTTTTTTAATCAGTTCTAAATTACACTTGGAAAGACAAATATTTTCTGAGCTGGTATTTTGTGAACCGCTGTATTATGGTGAACAAGCCGCGGCTGGTGTCATTTTCAACAAATTCAACATGAGGTCTGGTTGTACCACATTATGCTCATCCTTTCCTGCAACTTGACTAATTTGACTTTGGCTAGCTCCAGGGAATCTTTAAATGGGCTGTTTTTAATCTCGGTTGAACTTCAAGGAAAAGCAGAAATTATGGTATGTTACCCTAACGGACCAAAGCAGCCGCAAAAATGTCACCCAATCTATTAAGGCCAATCGCTATGTAATTAGCTTAACACATGCAAGGACAAAGCGCAAGGAAAAGTAATGCTTATGTCAGCCACTGTGCATTGTATTAAATAGAAAAGGTTGCTGTAGTGTAATGTCCAGCAAGCCACAGCAAATAAGAGTTTGTTTTGTTTTATGATACAAGACTTCCATTTCCCCAGGGACGGGCATGGAAAACTATGTGCTAATTACCCCCTGCATAAAAAATGTAGTGATGTGAATAGTTACAGTGGTAAACAAAGTCTGGGTTATGACCTCATCTTAACAGAAACATCTAATACAACCTAGTCTATTGGCAAAGCTTAAGGTCTTTCAATTTTGAAAATTTAGGGAGGATATTAAGCTCCTCCTAGATTAATGTAGAGCGGTTTAAATTAAGCTGAACCATCTTTTCTGCTTCATCACCATCACAATGTATTCTCTCATTCTCATTTTTCATCACCATCTCAGCAGCAGAACCATCTCACTCTTCTCTGCCCCATCACCACCTCATTACCAGAACCATCTCACTCTTCTCTACCCCATCTCCACCTCATCAACAGAACCATCTCACTCTTCTCTGCCCCATCACTCTTCTCTGCCCCATCACCACCTCAGCAGCAGAACCAGCTCACTCTACCTCATCTGTACCTCAGTAGAACTATTCCCCCCTATTCCATCACCACCTCAGCAGCAGAACCATCTCACTATCCTCCATACTCTTTCTCTATAATAAGTGCAACATTTAGTAGGTTGGAGCTCCCTAAAGAGCCAAAGGCCACAGCAGCAACATAGTAAATCTAGCCCTCTGTAATCTCATGAAAAGCTCTAATTTTATCTACACAATATGGTCTTCTTTACCATCATATAAGGCATTGTGTCAGCACTACAAACATTACATAGGTCATATAAAACATCATAGTACCGGGTTCATATGCACTTACTTTGAATAAATATAAAAACTAATCCATGTCCTCCTGTGTCAGGCACCCACTCATTATGGCCCCGGGCTTTTTGAAGACATCATATGACCAGTTATAAAATAAGCTCATCAAAGGCTTCCCACCCCCATCCATCTACACCCACCCGATTCCCTTTCAAAGCAGCACGTCCTCATCAAGAGGGGTTAAGTTTGGGTTAAATCAGAACGGGTTGTACATGCTCACTGCTGACAAGTTTGTTCTTTTTGAGTAAGGCTAGTGATAAAATTCTTCTGGTCTGCGAGACATCCCCTTTAATGCCCTCATGTGCACTTTTTTATGTTTTTTAATCCCTTCCGACTAGGTTTGTGTCACACAGCAGATGTCAGTAGCAGAACCATCTCACTCTCTCATCACCACTTTAGCTGCATAACTATCTTAGAGTCATTTTCCCCATCTCCATTTTTATATCAGAACTGATCGTCTCTTACTCTCCATCATCATCATCTCCTCCAACAAAACCAGCTTTCTGTTCTCTGGATCCATGTTAGAGGCAAAACCACTCCTTCATCACCACCTCAGCTACAAGACCCATGTCATTCTCCTCCACCATCACTACTTCATCACCAGAACTATCTTACTCTCTTCAGCCTCATCAAGCTTTTTGTACTTTTGTGTCTAGTGTAAAAACTCTGCAAGACATCCCTTCAAATTCCCCCCTTCCCTTGTGTTTTTGTGTGTATTTTTCTTGTTTTACCCTCTCGTCCGACTACTTTCTTGCTCCAGCCCGTGATGGCGTGATTTAAGAGCGAGTGACAAGGCCGTTTCTCACACTTCGCTCCCGATCAGCCAGCATGTGTAATAACATCCCTCAAGCTAAGCTAAGCTATGCCCTCAAGTGCTGCCTCCACATGAAAGGCCCTGACAACCGCATATCACAGCAGTTTATTTGCTATACTTCTTTATTTACTTTCTCCCCCTTCGTATTTTCGACTCGCCTCTACTGACCTCCCTCAAACAAGTCTCTCACGCTCGTAAACCATGCTTTTGAGTTGTACCGGATGACTTTGGGGCCTTAGGAGGTTTTATATTTGAGCTAGGCAGGTTTGAAAACATTCTGTTAGGTAAATAGATTTTAGTTTGTTCTATTTTCATCTGTTTACAAAATGCAAAGAGTGTTTGAAAGGAGCTTCAAAATCGTGTCATGGAACTACACTTTGCCATTCAAAAGTCCACTAGCATAATTTTTTTAGGGCAACTTTTCTCCCCACACAATTTCAAAAGTGGTTGTAGGCTGCTCACATTTTTCTGTCTTTTCATGCTAGTTCCCAGACAGACTTGGACATTATGAGATTTGTGGAGATAAACCATGCAGGTGAGGCTTGTAACTAACTAGAAGCCAAGGCAATAGGCTTATGTCACAATCGAAAGATGAAAAAAATCATCCAGGATCCGTAATTGTAAAATGAAAGAATTTCTATTTACATACTGCTTTGCTGCATTTCTTATCAATACTTTCCTGTTACATTTCCATCATACTGTTCCATGCCCACTGGGAAACTAATTAGCTCAAGTAACCGTTGCCTGTCTAAATGTCTGTATAAAGCACCCACTGTGACCACTAAACAAGATGCTATCATAGTCCTATCTGAATGCACTGCTTGTCAACACTTTTTGTCCACATAAAACAATTTGCTCAAAACATAGGGTCAAGGTTAGAAATGTTTGCAATTTGAAAACTATTATCTTTGGACAGGAGCAAAGAGCAAGGTTGCGTCCTCACGGGAGCGCAGCCTGTCCAAACTCACCTTGAGCGTACGCACTTTAGCAACTACGCTCCTACTACTTATTCTGGCCGTGCCCTTTTTGTTTGCGGCGCCTCTCCTTGACTTTTTACCTGGCTATACTCCGCGTCTCATTCCTCTCGCCACATTTCCCAGCAGCGGTTGGGTTCAGATGGATGGTCCCCTCAGTGCAAGACCCTGACCTGGGAGTCTAGTGACTGATTATACCGGTGGCCTGTTGTGCCGCTCCCTCTGTGCTATACAATACACACACAAGCACGCAAGGTTAGCAAGGCGCTATTGGGAAAGCTTTTGGGGGCTCCGGGGAGTTTGCGAGTTAGAAAAACCCAAAGCATATTTCATCTTTGTTTAGATTTCCTGACTTTGACCTTGATGGTGCAGCTAAACACACAGCGATTAAAGTATATTAGATGCCGTTATTGCCTTTTTCTGTGCTAGTACCGACATGTACACTCACTTGCCACTTTATCAGGTGGTGGACCTATTTACATGCTTGAATACCTAATCAACAATCACATGAAGGCAAAACTATTGAACTTCAATCTAAATAACGAAGGAAAATTATTTTAGTATCTTCAAACATGGAGTGGTTGCTGGTAGGCCATTCTAGTATTTTGTAAATTGTAGAACTCTATGATTTTTGACACACAAACTAAAACAGAATATCCAGCGAACAGCAGTTCTATGGGCAAAAAAGCCTTGGTGATGTTAGATTGGTTTGAGATAGTGAGGTAACATAAGGTTCTATAATTATTCATTACATCAATGCGGACAAAGATGACAACACATAAAGCAGATGGGCTACCTCAGTAGACCACCACACTCTACCTAATAAAATGGCCAGTGACTGTATGCAAGCTAGCTAAGTATTCAAAAATAGCAGCCAGCGTTCACTTATGTTTATTTGACTCATGTGGGCGCCGTCTATAGTACAAGCATGTGTCACCAGGGTCGTGCTTGACCTTGCATATCAGCATTTAGCTCAGGGAAAGAACTTGTTATCATGCAAACAGGCTGAATCAAGAGAAGTCTATTGTGTCGGGGGAACCAGCGTGCGACGACGGGGGATGAATATGAGAAAAATAGTAGACGTATGCAGCAGCAGCCCGATCCGAGAATGGCTGGGATTAAATTTACGCCGCATGAACAAGGGAGGGCTAAATCATGTTACATATTATCAAGCAGGGGGGAAAAAAGAAAAGGGGGAGTTGAGAGGAGAGGGCGGAGCGGCACAGAGGTGGAAATATAATGGATAACGGGCGCAACGAGGCAGAGAGAGGGAGCGAGGTAGGATTTGAGGAAAGGAGGTAGGGAAGGATACACTAGTGCAGAGCTAGCTTTTCTCACGCTCTGTCTGTGTTTGTGGGCTATGAAAGAGGGGTAGAAAGACAGCAAGCCCTACTGTCCACTCACTGTCTGGATATATTGTCTATTAAAGTATAGGACATGACAGCAGGTGAAAAATAAGCCAATAGGGATACACCGGCAGTGGGTTCACTTCCAAGCACAGACAGATAAGGGGGATATTGACAACTACTCAAAAAATCAGTTTGGTTTGGGACATTTTTGATAAAAGCAGGAAAGTTGTGGAA
>JAVQJW010137665.1:0-12682 GCA_036025195.1 Hypseleotris klunzingeri
ATATTCCCGAGGTCCATAAAATCACATTATACAAATACAGTTTAATTACAGATATGATTAAAATGCATGCATACATTTTAAAGTAGACAGTATTAGAAAGCAACAAAAGAACTGTCACACAGACAACTGGCAAACTCATCATAAAACATTTAATTACACATACCATTATGATAATTGAAAATCATACAACTCTGTTTTTATTTTTTTCCTTAAAATTCGATTTTGTCTGATGCTGAAAGGTATTAAATCCTTGCTATAGCACCATTGTAGAAAATTATTTTATTCAGAGAATTAGATTTTGAGCTTAAAAATACAGTATTATTGTTGCTCACTTGACGCGTCACATGCTCGTGACAAAATACAATGAATGATACTTTTGTCTTCTCAGTTAACCACAACAGTTTACTATGCCTCTCATGTGCATTAGTCTGAAAAGGTCAGTGCAGAACTAAACTTAGATATTTCTGAGTTGTACTGGACCAACCTTACTGTAATGTACTGTAAATGAGACAAAACTAAATGACACAAAACAAGACATAAGCCTCTCTGTGTTCAAAAGATCAGCTACTGTATAAAGCACAATGCAACTAGAATTAATTAAAAAATTTGGGATAAAAAAATATTTTATCTGCTCTACAGTACCAACCTCAAGGTCAAATATTGTCCCCACCACAGACTTTGATCAAATGAATAAGTCATCAGGTAATACACAAACATTGACTGAAGTTTTTTTTTTTAATGAAATAGTTGACCTTATGCTGTCTGTGTCTGCAGTCTCTCCCACAGACAACAGCACCTCATACATCCTCTATGCTACTATTCCTGCATTGCTCCTGGCGATGTTTGCAGTTGCTGGCTTCTTTTGCTACAAGCGCTACGAGCGGTAATTACATTATTTATTAATCATTTTGCATTGTGTATATGGTTAGTTTGTCTGAAAATTGATTGTTACTTTCAGGCAGAAGACTGAAAGTGAAGGCTATCCCGGGCGGCATATACAGTGGATGTCAGTCACCTCACCTTGCCCAGTGCAAGGACCATATGCCTTCAGTGATATTACCAAACTGCCTCCCATTGCTTTGGATAGCAGCGTGACAGCAGACACTACAAAAAAGCACTTCCGCCCCTCTCCCATGGACTTCCAGAGTGCTGATTATGAAAATGTCCCATGTGCCAACAAGGAGAAGGGTTTTGTGACTAATGACATCTATGAATCGTGCAGAGTTCAAAGTCAACACTCACTAAATCAGACTGGTTGGGTAGAAAATGAAATCTATGGATGAGCTTTTAGCTTTTGGGACTGTTTAAGGTCATATAACAGCTCGTATGTGTCTTGATTTTTTTTATTACTTGAAAGATTATTATTGATCGTATACAGTATTCTGACTATATGGTACTGTGTCTAAAGAATTAACAGAATAGTATTACTTATCAGGGAAAATCATGCTGCACAGTGTGACAACACAGATATATTTTTAAAAAATACAACCCGATTTGTAGGATTGTTTCTTTCTCTGTGGCTCTGTTTTGGTCAGATTGAGTGTAGGCCCTCTGTTGAACTTCCTGTTTGGATTCGGAGAACAGCTACAGGACAGTGACTTAAACAGTGAACTCTGAAAGACAGTGGATCAAAAAAGACTTCAGAACCAAGTGCATAACCAACTACATACTAAAACCAATAATGATGTGGGGAAATATATAGCCATGTGTTAATTTTTCAAATCTAAATATAAACAGTTTAGTCAGAACAACATTGATTTGACTGTGCGGCTTTAATTTCTGAGTGGTGTGTGTGTCCGTGTCATGAAAGATGCAGCAGCAGTGTTCTTGGAGAAAGTTCGACAGGAAATGCCTAGAGCACATCTGGGACTCTTACATTCAGGAAGTCTGTGCGTGACAGAGTGAGCCTTTGGAGCACTGCACTGCTGCTCAGTAGTTCTGTATGTATTGTTATTATGTCACTGCACACTAAACCAGTATTTACAAAGTTATCAATATGACACAATAGGTCCAGATGGGCAAATTTTGACCTTTTTATTTAACCAGAAAAGTCCGACTGAGATTCAGAATCTCTTTTACAGGGGAGTCCTGGCCCCAATGAGGAACCTATTGTACATGCTTTTAGTGGTAGGGGAAACCAGAGGGCCCGGAGGAAACATACGCAGACACAGGTACAACATGCAAACTCCACACAGACTACCCAGTCCGGGAATCAAACCGAGACCCTCTTGCTATGAGGCAAAAGTGCTAACCACAAGACAACAATATTATATCATATCACTGATCATCATTTATAGGCTATGTATATTAACTCGGCCTGACATGACAATATTAGAAGCTCCGTGGTTATTGTGTGTAAAAAAAAAAAAAAAGAATGAAGTGGTAGTTTCCCAGTTTGATATAATATCTGTGCCAACAGATGGCGCTGCTGTGTTGTCGACTGAAGAGTCCTCGTGGCTGATAAAATGTCTTACAGGAAGTCTAAGATGTTCCCTCAACTTTACAACATAATAGACCTAGTTTGGCTATAAACTGGTGGATTTATACAGTAGTCTAATTATTGCCAGAAAACAGCGCATATATAGGCTCTACATAATATTCTACTATAAGTAAGTATAAGGCTATGTGCTGCAACAGCAGTATTTTTCCTGGTCATACTTTGAATGTGCTTTGCAGAAATCATGTTTTAAAGAATCTGTGCAGGGCTGATTCATAATGCAATATGAATAAATTGACTATTTTTGCAGCTTTTCGCTGAGAGGCTTTAACAGCTGATTTAACACCTGCAGGGAGAAACTTCAAAGTTACCTTTACCTATGCGTGCAATCAAGGAGAGCAAGCAGGCAAACAGATTTCAGAATAGCAATTTTACCGGTTGACGTAAGAGGTGGGTCTGGTTGTCTTGGCAACCAATTGGCACTGAAGTGTGGAGCCCCGCCCCCTGTACAAATACCCCTATGGCTTTGACGTCAATGCACGTCAACCAGAGAACATGATGCCTCTTTGCAAGTCAACTCGTGTGCTCTATAGCTGATAGAGGTACCTAAACCGAAATATTAATAGCTCTATTGTATTGGGGAACGTAGTGTGACAGCCCTCGGGTTCAGCAAATGGCCTGCTTCGTTTTGTCGGACTGACGGAAAGTGTCGCCACATTGGCTATCAAGCTGGCAGGGAGACAGAAATCAACTTTGTCTATTTTTAATGGACACGTTTCGAGCGGCAGAAGCAGCAGTGGCGGCGGCAGCGGGCGTCTTGTTTTCATTTCGACTCAAACTGTAGGTGCTCGCCCGTGCTCGCCCCTTGTGTGTGTCCCTGCGCGTCTGGCTACCTCATACTCTTTCACTCACAGCCCCATTTAGAACAGCATGGTCATGGCTGACAGTGCTCAAAAGCCGCTGATACGAGGTCCGGTCCGAGTGGGCTTTTATGACATCGAGCGCACTTTAGGAAAGGGCAATTTTGCTGTCGTCAAGCTGGCCCGACACCGCATTACCAAGACAGAGGTGAGTGACTAGCTCGTGTCGGTAAACTCGTTAGCCTTAATGCTAACTTATACAACTGTTCCTCAGAGTTATATAACTTTCGTGCATAATTGAAACAGAAATATTAGTAGCTCATGCCGATTTAATTTCCACATTGTGAAATTATACAAGGTGATTTGGTAACTTGTCTACTCTTGTGCAAGCAACAGCTGTTTGAGTCCTGCAGGCTCAGGACTGGACAGTGAGCACGTTTCTCCCGTAGTCAACATCCCTGCCAGTAAAGGCTCTGACCAGCAGAGCTGCTGGGAACTGTAAACATGCAGGCTTACTTTCCTTATGCAGCATTATACACATGTGCACTCTAGATTATAACCCAAAGCTCTGTCTGTAGGAAACGTCTCTGTTGCAGACACTGACTGGGCCATGCAACAGAGGGTGGTCCCATTATGCAATCCGTGTAATTTAATGTGCTCTGGTGCCAGTCCTCTGATTAGCAGAATATGTCACACAAAACCCTTCACTAAAAGCTTGAGGTTACGTGTGAACATAAAAAACACCCACCAAGCACAATTTGTATAGCCTACCCCTCACCTTGAAGCGGGTTAGATTTAACCCTTCTGATCTCCTCTAAGACAGGATACTACCCCACACAGCTGTACAGGTGTGAGATAGGGATGATTGCCAGCCCCACAGGCAAGTCTTTCTTGACCTGTGCCACTGAGTGCCATTGCCACAGTTTTCCATTGTGAGGCCACAACGGTGTTCTATGTGTGAGTTCACAAACATGTTTGTGTAGGGCAAAGGGAGTCAAGAAAAAAAAAACACTTGTAAAAACTATACTTTTACAGTTTGAGCATTGATCTGTGGCTGTGTATGGATGGATTTCATACTCCTAAACAAAGATTGATCTAAACCTGAATAGACCTTTGGTAGGTTTTATGAATAAGACATAAGTTTAGGCTCCTGCAATAGTAATTTAGTCATTGGAGGCTGCAGAGAGGAGCAGAGCTTGTCTAGCCAGGTAATCTGCAACTTCATAACAACTACGCAAATGCAGGGTTTCATTTCAGCCAAATCCTACACCAGAGACTTTCACTAAGAGGTTGCAGCTCTACCTCCACCCATGTGGTATTTAGGTTAAATGAAGTGTGCTGGTGATTTACTTCACTTGTTAATTGTGTCTTCTAGAGGTCCTTCAGTTATCTATGGTATATAAAGGTAGTTAGCTTTGGATTTAGGGTGTCACAATGATGTTTTTGTGAAGATGGAGGTTTGATGATACATGCAGTGGATCAGTGGAACAGTGGGTCTCAATCTATTTGTGGATGGGCCTAGTGTATACACAACCTAGTTTTCCACAATGTCAGTAACCATCCATCTGACTATGTACATACTGTAGAATGTGGTCCAGTCTGTGGAGTTGTTCGTCAGTCCATTAGGTTGAGCTACCCTTCAGCTTCTTTTATTTGAGCAGTTTTTTAAATAACCTATAATGATGTCCTTGTGTGACCTTGTGGAGACAAAGTTCCTGCCAAGTCTTTTTAAGATAGATTACTGTTTACATTATATTCAGTCTAATCCTCTCATGCCAAATTTTCCAATGTGATTTGTATGTGAATTTATCTTTTCGAAAGGTAAATGACAAAAGCAGGATGGACTCCAGCTCTAACAACCGCTAACAGAATTTTTGTAAAAATAAATACATAAATAAAAGAGATGATAGTTTATTAGATTATACCATTATTGTAATAAATAAGTGATAAAGTGATTGTGATTGAAACTGTTGCCCATCTGAGGATTTGGGGTTTTGAAATAACCCTATGCGCTGTTGATACAGAGACCTCTCAAAATGCTACTACATATTTTAATGTACTGGTCAACCTTAATCTGAATTTTAAGAAAATAAATGCATACAGCAGTAGTTCTTGACTGCTATTATATTTTCACAGCAAATTCCACAGTTGGTGCACTTAAGATTGCTTTCCTTAAATGTTGTTTATGAGACAGTCTGAGACAGTCTGAAGGACAGAAGCTAATCATGCCTTGTCACTGGCTGGAAATTGTTAATAAACAGCAAAATGAAATGTGCATATTACACATGAACATAATTGTGGTATTTATGCTTTTATCGTTATGTACTCCACCTTTTAATTGTATTTGATTGTCTCAAATGCCAAGAATGCCACACATTAAATAGTATCATGTCAAACATCCTCTTTATACATTTTTCCCACAATTTTCTTTTTTGAAAATTGTTCAGAAATGTGTAGATTTAGAAGTTAGTGTTTTTTTCATGTTTTCATCACAGATACATCCCAAATGTGTTTTGTACATTTGTGTGATCTCTGGTGGTTCAGACCAGTACTTGGGCATGGTTTGACTCTCCATTTGGTTTATTTGAAGTGAGCTTAGCTAGATTAATTTTGCATTACATATGATTTATTCAGCCCTCAAAGCATAGTAATATCCTAAAAGCCTGTCTTAGTTTTTGTTGAACATTCATTGTTAAATGATACTGTACTCTTTTTTTTTTGTGTAGGTGGCCATTAAGATCATTGACAAGACGCAATTAGATGCAGTCAACCTGGAGAAGATCTACAGAGAGGTCCAAATCATGAAGATGCTGGACCATCCGCACATCATTAAGTTGTACCAGGTGAGTCCTAGCATTAGCATAATTGTAAGTCTGTTTTTACAGATGGTGACATAGGGGTAGTGGGACATTTACAGGCCTTGTTTTAGCTGAGCCATGGTGTGAGAACAGAGCACACCATTACACTATGTCAGTGTGCTTCAACAGTATTCATAGTGTCGAAGCATAGCACCAAACCAGGTCATTTTCTAATGCATTAGCAAACAGCTGCTGCCCCACTGTAGGAGTATCAGTGCAGAGTTAATAACTAACCTAGCCTGGGCAAACGTGACACTGTGTGATATTCTAAACTTCTTTTTTGTATTTGTAGACAGTGCAACTTCTGTTAAAACGTTGTGCTGTCTGTTAAACTGGACACAGATTAGTTAAAAATATTTTGGCATAGTGGAGCATGTTTTTGAAACTAAAACCCAGCTACAAATGGTCACAAGCTAGTGTACACCTTGTGAGAGAGCCAAGCATGGATAAATAAAGAGTATTGCATCAGTAAAGGCAATAGCTATAGAACCTATGCCATCACTGTGTAAATCACTACACATAACCCCAAAAAGATAACCCCAAAAAAGACTTGAAATATAAGTTGTTTGTGAAGACACCTTAATATTTCTGTCTTTGATATTTGTTTTTTTTTTTAAATGGCATTTTCAACAAGTCCTGTTTAAAATAGAAAATGTGAGAAGTTTTGGTTTTAGTTTTTCACTGACATTACATAAGATGTGTGTTGTGTTTTTGTGTAGAAAGTAATTGTGTGTTTATTATTATTACACAACCATGTGGCTCCAGTCCAGCGATCTGTGTTATTTTAGTCTGTATCATTATTTCCAATGACCCGTCTGTCCAATCAACGGATGTCAATTAGTGATTTTTTTCTTTCCAGTCTCATAAACTTGAGTTGGCCCGTGGCCTATAAGGAAGCACTCGCTCATGGCAATGTCAGACCCAACTATTTTCCCCACTTTTGTTTGGCTCTGTGGTATGGCCTCTTTACTGCTGCCCCAAGATAATAAGAAAATAACAAATCAGAAAATCTCCAAACTTCCAGTTTAAGAGTATGGCGCATTAAGATGATATTATTGCATAATTTTGCATGTGTGCAGGTTCATGTATATAAACAATGTGTATAGTTCACAAAATAACCATATTAAAAACTAATAGAGCTAACATTTTGAAATGTTACCTAACATGTACAGCAGTTATGTGGGTCTGCAAACTAACTAGAATGCAAATGCATCCATTGAGTGGATTGTCCTGATTCTAATGTAAACAACATTGTGATGGATAAAAGGCAGGTGTGTTTCAGTTCTTGGTGTTATTTCCTACTCATTGAAAAAGAGACATACAATAAGACAGTAAAGGTAAATGTTGGTGTCCTGATGGTGTGCCTACTTTTTTCTTTCTAGTACGTACTCTCATCCATTACAGTAGTTGTGATCCAGCATTACAAAAAAACATTTTGGATTTATCTGAACAACAATACAACACCACCTTTGCCAACCAAGCAAACTGGCTCTCATTTCCTAAGTCTGTGAATCGGTCAGTATAACAGATGGAAAATTGATCCTAAACAATGAGCGTGGGATTTAGTAGTGTGAACGTCTGGCTCTTTCTGTGTCTGATTCATCCTCTGCTCTCCGTCTGATCATCTCCCCTCTGCATTGCTATTTCGTTTGTCTCCTGAGTGGCCCTGCTTCTAAATCAGTTTGTCCACCTCCTACACAACACAGCAGCACAGTCTAAAAATGCTCTAAGCACCATTGAAAAACATAACCCTCCAACGCCAACCACACACTTCATTCTCCTACATGAGGCCAGAATTAGACCCATTCATGCATTTGTTGTTTAGCAGACACGACAACAACAGGGTGTCAACAGTTACATAATAATTACTATATTGTCCATTTCCCACTCGATCAATGTTTGCTTCTTTGTCTCACAGGTGATGGAGACCAAAAACATGCTTTACTTGGTGACAGAGTACGCCAAGAATGGGGAGATCTTTGGTAAGTAATTCATTAAATTATTTTTATCAAAGAAGGAAGTATCAAAGTCCCATTGAAGTTATCCTGCTCTAGTTATCGCGGCCTCAATCCCAGAGGTCACATGACTGACAGAAACATTATTCAATAAATATTGTCACTCTTTTTGGCAATAATAACCCACCATAGGCTGTTGGCCTATGGTGGGTTATTATTGCTAAATTAAAATGGGAAAAAAATGGGAAAGCACATTGTTTGGACAGAGAAGAGAACGGATACAGAAAACATAAATAAAAACACCAAAATAGCCATTGACCAATTCTGGCAAATTCCGCTAAACATGCTTCAACACATGAAATTATGGAAACTTTCTACCTCAAAATATACTGGTTCGTGTTTTGCCCTGTTTTGACAGTGTACCATAAGGAGACCGTATAGAAGGGAGGCATGCACGTCAGAAGACTGTAAGAATAGTACAAGTAGATAAGCATTTATCTTGCCCCGTCATTGCCCCACATGTGTACTATCATTATCACACATGCACAAAACACACACTCAATTAGTACAATATGTACACACTGCATTCTACTAGCATACCACCAGGCAGCACAGACTTTAGTGATTATACTAAATGTGCCAACTGTAAAACCAGTTCAGTGATTGCACATGCTCACAACTAGAACTATTTGGTGATTGTCCTCACCTTCCTAAGTCTGAGAATGTCCAGACACAGTAGCTGAAAGGATTACTGTACTTGCAATAGTCTACTGCAAACTTGATGGTCATGTGTGAGAAGTGTGTGTTCATTTGTTTGTGTATAGGCTTTGTGAGTGTGTGTTTTGACGGCCAGTGTTCCACTTGTGATGTTGACTCAGCAGCAGCAGCTCCTGCTCCTGTGACCTACAGAGAGCTGCACAAGAGAAAGTACAGAATTACATTAAGGTGGAACCAAGGTGCTATGTTTAGATGAGGGCTGGTTATGTGTTTGTATTGTAATTGTTCACAAGGTATTCCTCCTATTTACTGAAAATCACAGGATCTTTAAGTGCAAAAGAAAAGGTCTGTTTTGGGGGGAAATATGTGGATGTTGTTAGGTATTATAAAACCATTGTCCTGATTTTAGACCCCTCTGCCCTGATTGCACAATGTATAATTGTTATGTAAGACATTTATATGTCATCATCAGCTGCAGCAAAAGCAGCTTTGAGTCACCAGCACACAGCCTGACTGGTGCTGCAGCCTCTGTCTTATGAGGAGAACAACAAGACCTTAGTTTTCAATCTGAAACAATTCAACAGATATTTCTGTCTGCTATATATTAGCAAGTGATTATGTGCTTTGACAAATGCATAAGCTGCACACAGACATACCCTCTTAACGCCCCACTGGCCTCCAGAGTGACGCCTCACTTTTTCCGTTGAATTTCTCAGGTTTACTCTTGGAAATTGGTTACCGCGAGTGAGATGTAGAATTTTAGATGCTCAACATCCCACTCTGCTCCAGTGACTCAGTTAGATGATAGACGAAGCTTGAACCCCTTTCTTTTCAGACCAGTAAATGGTTTTGCAGGATTAAAAGTGTGTATGTGTGCTTGTGCCTGGAGCTATTGAAGACAAAGAAATATTTCTGCATTTGGCACTAAAAGGCATAAAGTGACAGGTTTACTCTCCCAAAGGAGTGGGTGGGCACAGTAATGGGCACAGAAGATACCTTCTTGCCAGCTTGTTGATCTGCCTTTGTGCCTGTCAGTCTGCAGCTACAGAGTCTGTTTTAACACGGCGCATGGATCAAACCTGGAAATTGGGTCAACCACAAATAAAGCAGTAGAGTTGCATTGAGCAGATGCAGCAAGGGAGAGGAGGCAGAGGAGAATAAGAAAAGAGACTAGGGGACATCAATTTGAATTTGGAAGGTAGAGGGGTAAAAGTAGGGCATGCACATATATGAAAGCACAGTTTAAGAGAATTGACTAGAATCTCTGAAAATCGTTGAAAGAATTGATAATTGGTTCATTATTAATGTAGATCTCTGTCTCTTTGAGCTTTGTACTTGTGGCTTGCATTTTGTTGGTCAGTGAGATTGTTTGGGTTTACTCTTTTACTTAACATCAAAGAGTACACAAGAGAAATACTGTAACAAAACACAAATTTAACTGTTTAGCCTGGAATAAAAACTGAACAGTCTGGTGTTATCCGTCTGTAATAAATGAAAGTGATTAGAGCAAAGATGTTTTAGTAGCTCTTTCTGTATGTCAGTGATATCAGAAGAATCAACTTGGAATTCACAAAACCCCATATGAACAGTGTTAAATCAAGGACTGTTGCGTCGCACGGATTGGAGTTACCAGGGCCCCTCCAGGCCTGGGGTTGGGACTTGTATGCAAGCACCTGGTGGGCAGGCCTTTGCCCATGGACCAAGCTTGCTGCAGCTCAGGAGTTCGGTGAGGCCATGGAGGAGGCCCTGAGTACCTCAGGTCTCTGGATGTTGTGGGGCTGTCTTGGTTGACATGAGTCTGCAGCGCTGCATGGCTGTACCTCTGGAGTGGGAGACGGTGGTGGTCTCTCTTTTTAAGAAGGGGGACCGGAGAGTGTGTTCCAACTACAGGGGAATCACACTTCTCAGCCTCCCCGGGAAGGTCTATGCCAGGGTACTGGAGAACAGAATCCGGCCGATAGTCGAACCTTGGATTCAGGCGGAACAGTGTGGTTTTTCGTCCTGGTTGTGGAACACTGGACCAGCTCTATACCCTCTTTAGGGTGCTTGAGGGCTCCTGGGAGTTTGCCCAACCAATCCACACATGCCATGTGGATCTGGACAAGGCATTCTGCGGGGGTGCTCCGGGAGTATGGGGTCCGATCTCTGTACAACTGCAGCAAGAGCTTGGTTCGTGTTGCCAGCAGTGAGTCAGACCTGTTTCCAGTGCATGTTGGCCTCCGGCAGGGCTGCCCTTGTATAAAGCGGCTGGAATGAGCATCAGCACCAAGGCTAAGGCCATGGTTCTCGACCGGAAAAGGGTGGCTTGCCCTCTCCAGGTTGGTGGAGAAGTCCTGCCTCAAGTGCAGGAGTTTAAGTATCTTGGGGTCTTGTTCATGAGTGAGGGAAGGATGGAGTGTGACATTGACAGGCGGATCCGTGCAGCCTCCGCAGTGATGCGGTCGGTGTACCTAAATGTCGTGGTGAAGAAAGGGCTGAGCCGAAAGGCGAAGCTCTCGATTTACCTGTCAATCTACGTTCCTACTTAGGGTAATGACCGAAAAAACAAGATCACGGATACAAGCAGTCGAAAGGAGTTTTCTCTGCAGGGTAGTTGGGTGCTCCCTTAGAGATAGGGTGAGAAGCTCAGTCTCTCGGAAGGAGCTTGTAGTAGAGCCGCTGCTCCTTCGGATCGAGAGGAGTTAGCTGATGTGGCTTGGGCATCTGTCTCGAATGCCTCCTGGACGTCTTCCTAGGCAGGCGTTCCATGCATGGAAAGATAAGAATTAGTAAGTACACCGTTGTGTGCTCCAGTTGGCTACCGACCAGTTCTTGTTGAACCTTTGACAGAGTCAATATTTGATCATATTTAATATCTGCCTTTTCTCACAATGTTGATATCAATATGTCTTGAAATGAAGTCATATGATTCTCAGTTTTTCATGTAGAAGAGTGTGTAGTGTGTCTGCCCCTAGTCCTCTGCATACATGCGTACCACATGCTTGGCCAACAGTGTTATCTGAAGTCTTGCCAGGTTGATCCAATGATCCTCTTTATGCCCATGATGTGTCCCTTTCAAACCTGAGCAGCTGTTAGGAGACTTAGCTCCGTGGCCTGGACTCAGCACAAGTGGAACAGTGGCTGTAGAGCTCTTCCCTAATACCCTCATGATTCATACTTGTTCTGTTCGCCCTCCCAGAATGCAGCACTGCATGCCTGACTCTGCTGAGGCCCTTGCTCTCACCAGAATTTGTATTAGTGGATTACTCATCCTTCCACTGGGGCTTCTCAGCATGTACATTTGTTCTCTTTTGTGTATTATGAATTTGTACATGTGGCTACACAGGACAGTACAAGCAGTCCTGGACATCCTCCAGTCCTTTAGTATATAATGTCAATTTAGCTATTTGTAACTAATATTTATAATAAATTGTCCGTTGGACCCTGAAGTATTATTGTTACCATGTAGTTTCATAACCATTGGCTATTGTTACTACCTGGCTGCCTTTGTGTCAGAACATAGTATATATTACATATGAAATTTGTTTTCCATTTCAAGTGACAAGTGCGTTGTCAAACCTGCATGACACATTCCCCTACTCAGTGTGTTTTTTGATTAGCAGCGTTACATGAAAACTGTCTGATCACTGATTGGCCTTTCTCTATGGAATTTAGCAGTTTCTGTCTAATCAGGTGGTGCAATTCTTTTTTCCCCAACTTTTTTATTGGGCTTTTTGAGCTACAAATTGAGCAAATAAATGTTAAACTAGACCCAGGCTGTCGTAAACGACAGCAAATGTATATCGGCGAAACGCCCCATGCGTCTGCGTCAACTGCTATAAGACCGACTGCCTTATGGCGGAGGAGGTGGTGGAA
>JAVQJW010137740.1:0-13829 GCA_036025195.1 Hypseleotris klunzingeri
TTTACCAATTTCAACTTTAGTTTTTCTGACTTGTATTTCTTTTACATCAACACTTCCAACTCTATCCATACGTCCCTCCTTTGGTTTGGCAATCTCAATACTTTTTGTCTTTCTTAGTGTTGGCTTCAGTTTTGCTTTTTCAGAAACAACTATCTTTTCTTCATACTTTTCTGCCTCTTGATTCTCTGTTAACTCTTTGCTTATAGGTTCTGTAGAGGCATCAGCAGGTGAGGACTCATCATTTTCATCGACTGATTGTTCAGTTTGTTTGGAAATATCCTCAGAAGTGGGAACAGGTTCTTGACTTTCAAGTCTTTCCAATTCTGCTAAAGGTTTAGATAACTTTGGTTCACTTTCTGTTGGTAAAAGTTGTTCCAATTCTACATCAGGGGATTCCATTGATAGTGTGTCAACGTCAGTAATCACACCAGCTTTCTCTGTGATCTTTTCTGACTTTGTAGATGGTGACTTGGGAGATTTTGGTTTTGTTTTAGGCTGTGAAACTTTACCAACCTCAACTTTGGACACAGTCTTTCTGACTTGTATTTCTTTAACATCAACACTTCCAGCTCTAGCTATACGTCCCTCCTTGGGTTTGGAAATCTCAATACTTTTTGTCTTTCTCAGTTTTGGTTTAAGTTCTGCTGCTTCAGAAACTGCAGTCTTTGTTGTACAAATCTTAAACTCTGCATCTTTTATTGCGGAATCTATAGCAAATAACCTTTCACTTTCTGTTTCTACTCTGGTTTTGACAAGCTCCTCAACCAGTTCTGAAGGAGTATCGGCAGGTGAAAGCCCATATTTGTCCTCAACAGAAAACACAGATGATGTGATAACAATGACATCTGACACGGGTTCCTGACTTTTAAGTGTTTCAAATTCAGCTAAAGGTTTAGGTAAGATTGTTTCACTTTCTGTTGGTTTGTCACTTTTCTTATGGGAAGATTCAATTGATGGTGAAACATCTTTCTCTGTGGTCTCTTTAAATGTTGAAGATGGTGACTTGGGAGATTTTGTTTTTTTCTTAGCTAGTGTGACTTTACCAATTTCCACTTTAGATACAGTTTTTCTGACTTGTATTTCTTTTACATCAACACTTCCAGCTCTAGCTACACGTCCCTCCTTGGGTTTGGCAATCTCAATACTTTTTGTCCTCCGCAATGTTGGTTTAAGTTTTTCTGAAATAACTGTCTTAATCTTTGAGGATGTCTCCTCTTTAACAGGTCCTGGTAGCACATCAGCTGGTGAAAGTTTGTAATTTTCCTCAACAGAAATCTCATAAGATGTAGTCACAACCTCAGACTGAGAAGGTGACGTGAGTTCTTGGTGTTTTTGTGTTATTGAAGATTGTGTCTTGGGAGATGTTGGCTTTAATTTAGGCTGTGTCACAATTTCTACTTTGGATACAGTTTTTCTGACTTTTACATCTTTGACATCAACACTTTCAGCTCGAGTAAGATATATCTCCTTAGGTTTGGGAATGTCAATGCTTTTTGCTTTCCTTGGTGGTTTAGGTCTTCCTTCTTTGGAAATAGTAACTTCACTTTTCTCTTTAATCTCAAATACCTCTTTTGTAGAAGGCTCAATGCCAAGTGGCTCTGAAGGAAGTTCAGAGGAAATTTTAGTTGGTGAAATCAGACCACTTTCCTCAACATAAACCTTGATTTCTGTGGTAACAGTCTCAGAAGTTTTTGCAGGTTTGTCACTGTCACTCTTACCCTGTTTATCTTTTGGAGACATTAGTTTAATTCTGACTTCTGAAGATTCAGTAGATTCTCTGACAACCTCAAAGGCAGAAATGGGTACTTCAGGTAAATCATCAAGTGACTTTGTTTCACTATCAATTTGTGAATCTTTGCTGTTTTCCCCAACTGACGTTTTAATTTGTGTTGCACCATCACAAATTGATGACAATATTTCACAAACTGGCTTCTCCATTTTAATATCTATTTGTTGCATTTTCGTTGGTGAAAGTTTTCCAAATTCCACACTAAGAGGTTCATTTTGTATTGTACTAACCTCTGGATTTAAAGCATTCTTCTCAATAATTTCTTTTGACTCTGGAAATGACTCAAGTAAATATTCTAGTTCCTTTGATTTACTTTCTATTGGTTTAAGCCGGTCTTTCTCTTCAATTAAAGGCTCAACTGGTTTTGTAATATCTTCCACAGTAGAAAGTATCTCGCTCTCAATTTGGTCATTATCAGCAAAAGATTTAATAGACTGAATTGTCTCTTGAGCTGAAGAAATTTCATCCTCAGCCTGCTTCTTAGCCATACCCATTTTCAGCACCTCTGCATAAGTCATGGACCCATCATAGTGCCAACATGAAGGTTTCGCAACAACAATTTCTGTTTTGCTTACAGTTGGTTCTTTTTCAGTTGACTGTGCCTTTTTTGATGCAATATCGGAGGCAAGTGGCTCTGAAGATGGCTCTATGTTGCCTTTTTCAACTTTTGTCTCTGTCACCTCCTCTTTGGGATGTTCTAAACCAGTTTCCTCAACAGAAGCTTTAATTTGTGTGGTAATAATATTAGAAGTCAATGTAAGTTTCTCAATTTCAGGCATTTCTTGATCAGGCAAAGGTGTAGAAGCCACTTGTTCTGCTCCAGTTGATCTAGTGCCTCCATCTGTAATCTTTTTTGTCTTTGGAAATTCAACCACTTTGTCTGGTTTGAGACTTTCTTCAACAGAAACTACAGTTCGTGTGCTAATTAACTCAGAAGTCAATGTCAGTTCCTCAGTTTTTGGCATATCTTTTCCAGCTTGTTCTGTTTCTGTTGGCAAAATGATGGTAGTTTCTACATTAACTTGTCTAATTGGTGATGTGATATTCTCATAATTGAAGGTGCATTCCTCTATGCTGTCTTTTGTCTTTGGAGGTGGTTCAACCAATTCCTCTGGTTTGTCTATGTCCTCAACAGAAACTTTAGTTTGTGAGGTAATTTCATATGTTATTGTTGTTTTTTTACTTTCAGCCATCTTCTCAATGGATACAGGTTTAGAAACTTGCTCAGTTGTCACCCATTCCATCTCTTGTGGTTGAATGACTGTGTCCTTTGCGTCTTTAGGCACATCACTAGACATTTTTATAACCTCAACTATTTCTTGGTTTGATTTCTCTACATCTGTTTTCTGTAGTGGCACAATTTCTGCCTTCCTACGAACTTTCTTTTCTTTAGGCATTTTATGCGTAGTTGAAACTTCTTGTGTGTGTGTTGCTTGAATTGGTTCCACCGTACTTTCTTTTGGTGGAATCATTAGTTCACTTTGGGGCTGACTATCATTTTGACCAACTTCAACGATCTCCAACCCAACCTGTGTGTCCTTTTTGGGTTCAGTAGTAATCAAAATTTCCACTTCACTTGTGACTTGACTTGGGTTTATCTCTATTTCTCCTGTCATTATTTCTGGTGCATCTTGTGGTGTAGCTAAGTCATCATCCTTTTTGGGCTTTTCTTGTTTCTTTATTTTGGTTGTTTTGGTTACCTTTGTCACACTTACGATCTTGCTGGTTTCATCATCACCTTTCTCCAAAGACACTACTTTAGCCTGATCCTTATCCTCTTCCAGTATTTCAGTTATGACTTGGCTTGGGTCAGTTTCAATTAGTTTCGATCGTAGCTCAAGCTTTTCAATGTCACTAACAGCAACATCAATATTCTTCTCATCTCTGGGCTTTCCACTTGAATCTTTACTTGGTTTCTTCATATCTTTTTTCAGTGGCACAATTTCTGCCTTGCCATGGTCTTTAACATCTTTGGGTATTTCTTGTGTTGCAATTGAAACTTTCGGTTTACTCGATGTTTGGACTGGTTCCCCTGTGCCCTCTTCTGGTGACTTTATTTCTTCTGCTTGGGGTTTCATTTTAATTTTAGCCATCTCAAAACCAACCTGCTTGTCTTTTGTGGTTACCAGATCTTTGTCTTTGGGTATTTCTTGAGTAGTAATTGAAATCGGTTTGACCTCTATTTCTCCTGTCATTATTTCTGTTACACCTGGTTGTGGTATAGCTGAGTCACTTTTAGCTGCATCTTTGTCCTTGTTGGATTTTTCTTGTTTCTTTGTTTTATTTATTTTGGTTGTTTTGGTTACCTTTGTCACACCTACAATTTTGCTGGTTTCAGCATCACCTGCTGATGCTTGGATTGGTTCCACTGTACCCTCTTCTAATGATCTTAATTTTTCAGCTTGGCCAATTTCAGTTATCTTGTCTTCAGATGTGACCAGATCTTTGTCATCTTTGGGATTTTCGTGAGTGGTAATCAAAATCTCCACTTCACTTGTGACTTTGCTTGGTTTGAACTCTATTTTTCCTGTCATTTCTGTTTCATCTTGTGGTATAGCAGAATCACTTTCAGCTGCACCCTTGCCTTTCTTGGGCTTCTCTTGTTTCTTTGTTTTCTTTATTTTGGTTGTTTTGGTTTCCTTTGCCACACTTTTGCTGGATTTCACCATTTCTTCAGTCTGAACTGGTTCCTCCTTATGCTCTTCTTGTAGTTCAACTGAGACTTGGCTTAGGTCAGTTTCACTTGGCTTGGTTGCCTCTTGATCCAGAGGCATAAATTCTGGCTCATTTTCAGTTGGCTTTTCCACATCTTGTGCTAATACCCCTACTTCTGTGACTTTTGGCACATGAGTTTTAGCAGCACCAACATCTTTCTTAACTTTAGAAATTTCAGACTTTGTTTTCTCTTTTTCATCTTGGTCTGGATGGGATATTTCAGATTGGATGTGATCCTTGTCCTCTTTTGTTGATTCATCAACAGAAATAGGTATTTCCTCTTTGCTAGTTTTTACTATTTCTTGCTCTGGTAGTCCTTCACTTGTGACTTGGCATGGTTTGACTATTTTTTCTTCTTGTTCCATGGATCGCTTTCTGGTCTTTTTCTTGTGTCTAGTTTTAGAGACCACAGTTTCACTTAAAATCTCTGTGGTTTGCACTGGGGATGTTGCTGTAACCTCATCTGGTTTGATTTGGCCAGTGCTATCAACCTCCATTTCAACTTCTTCAACAACAATATCCATCTTTGGAATTTCACTTGTAACTTGGCTTTGCTCAGTTTCTGTTGGTTTCACCCCATCTTGCTTTGGTGCCTCTAATTTTGTCTGAAGCTTAGTTTTAGGGACAAGAACCCCTGCATCTTTATTTAGTTTTGCTATGTCCAGTTCTGGTAGCACAATTTCTACCTCTTTGTGATCTTTGTCCTTTTGGGGTATTTCCTTTGTAGAAACTGAAACCTTTACTTCGCTGGTCACTTTCAAAGGCTTTCCAATATCCTGCAGTGATGGCGATATATCTTCAGTTTGTGGTTGATTGTCAGTTTGGCCAACTTCAACAATCTCCAAATCCACCTGTTTTTCTTGAATGCTCACCTGATCTTTGTCCTCTTTGGGAATCTCTTTTGAAACCTCTGCTTTACTTGTGATTTGAACTGGCTTTTCTTGTTTCTTAGTTTTCTTTAATTTAATTGTTTTGGATGCCTTTGTAACACTTACAGTCTTGCTGGTTTTTACTTCCTTGTCTACGGACACTACTTCAGCCTGATCTGGTTGCTCTGTGACATCCATATCTTCTGTTACTATTTCAAAGGTCTCTTGTTCTGATGTTAGTACTTTCTCCTTTGGCTGAAGCTTGAGGTCACTTTTAGCAGCACGATAAGTCTGCTCATCACTGGGCATTTCTAAGACACTTTGTTCACTTGCTTCTTGAATTTGTTTTACTGGTTTTACTAAAATCTCAACTTCCTCCATTTCTATATCTGCCTGTTTTTCCTCAATAATTACTATATCCATGTCTTCTTTGGGTATCTTTGCTATAAAAACAATCTCTTCTTGCAGTTTTTTTTCTGCCTTTATTGGTCGCCTCGTCTTCTTTCTTCGCCTTGTTTTGGACTGTCCAGTTTCTCCAGTCTTCTCTTCATCTTCCTCTGAAAACTCAACTTCAATATTATCTGCTTGGTCAATTTCTACACCCTTTATGTCACCACTTTGGTCTTTGTAAATAGGTTTCTCCGCCTCTCCTGAGATTTGTCCTGGCTTAGTTTCTACTAGTGTTACAATTGTTTTTGCTATTTCTGTCTTTTGTGGCTTAAGCTCAGTGATATCAGTTTTGTTCTTTTTATCTTTGGGGATTATTTGAGTGATAGGCGTGTCTTCACCTTTTTTTACACTATCTTTTTCTGATGGTACTACCTCTTGTGTTGTTATTGAAATGTCAAATTGACTTCTAACTTGACTTGGTTTCACAACACCATGCATAATCTCATCCACATGTGGTTGAATGATGGTTTTGTCAACTTTGGCCAACTCCAAATTGTGATGTTTCTCTTCAATACTTACCTGATCCTTCGGTATATCTTCACTTACTTCTGGAGCCCTAGTTTCTACTGTATCTTGAAATGGCTGGGCAGGCTCATTTTCAGCCAGTTCTTTGACTGTTTGGGGTTTAACCTTTCGTTTTGACCTCTTTTTTCGTCTTGTTTTGGACACCCCAATATCACCAGCTTTCTCTGCATTCTCCTCTGATGACAATTCCTCTCCCTCTTCTGGCAGAGTTTGGCCAGTCTTATCAACCTCATAAATTTTTGGTGTCTTTATTTCTTGCTCAAATATGGCTTTTGCTTCCACATTTGGCTGTATATCACAACCTTGCAAGTCTGAATGTTTAGGAATTCCATGTGTTGTTATAATTTGCATTTTCTGTTTAACTACTGGTACCTCCTCAATTTGAAGTGGTTTCCCTGGTTTCAGTTGTTCCACTTTTTGCTTTGATTGCTCAATTTCTACCTCTTTGTTTTGAATGTTTTGACTTTCACCACTAGCCAAATCCAAGTCTTGAGGCATGTCCTGTGTTGTTCTTATAACCTTAATCTCCTTAATAACTATTGGATCAGACTCAGCCCTTGCTCCATCAATGTATTGTTCCACTAATTTCAATGTGTCATCATCAAATTGTGCCTTAGTAACATCACTTTCAAGACTTAGTATATCTTTAGGCATTTCCTGTGTTGTTTTGAATACCTTCATTGTCTTAATTATTTTGACTGGTTTATCCTTTTCCAATATTTCAACCATTTCTGAAGACTCTCTTGCTTCATGTGTGGGCTGAGTCGCAGTAAGGTCATCTCCAAGATTGCGCAAGTCTTTTGGCAATTCCTGCGTTCTCAAAATTTTAACTTCTTGTCTAATAACTTTTGATTTCTCTTGCTTCCGTGTTTTATCTACATTTGGCAACTCAATTTGTGTATCAGCATGAAAGTCATAATCTTTCGGCATTTTCTTTGTGGTGGTTAAAAGTTTAATCTTACTTACTGCGTGGCTTGGTTTGTCTTGATCCGACGAATTTTTTTCATGCAAATCAACATGCAACTCTTCAACAGCATGCTTGTGATCGGTGAGCATTTCCAGCGCTGAAATAGGCAGAGTGGATTCTATCTGATCCACACCTATGGCCTTTTCAGCTTCATACGTGCACACTTTGGTGAGTTCACTTGCATGCACATCTAGAACTATGTATCTCTTTTGGATATCAACAAGCGCTTCTTTGCAAATGTTATCTATGTAATCAGCCAAACTTGTGGATACGGCATTCTCGGCAGCAACAGTCAGTTCGGTACTTACATTTTGAGGTGGGACTTCACTTGGAGGAGCTAAATCTTCAATCTGAGGGGATAGTGTAGAAGTGGTCAAGTCTATTTCTATAGTTTCTGGTGGCTCTATTTGTAACATGCTAGTACTCACTTCTGGGGCAGTATCTGACTTTTTAGCAGCTGTTTTCTCATCTTGCATCACCTGAATTCCTTCGCCCTGCTCTGTGGTCTTCCTAACTACAGTAATGTATTCAACAAAAGTCTCCTCTGCTATAACAGTTTTGTCTGAAGGCTGGCTAATGCTCATGCTAACCTCATCTTTCTCGATTTCTGGCCTGATTTTAGGCATTTCTTGTTGCACCTCTTCCTTTAGTGGCACTCTTGTCTCATCAATGCATACTATTGTCTTTGTTTCTACTTTTTGATCAGGTTTCAAGTCTTTTTCATGAACCTGCAAAGTTACGGGAATTTCTAAAATTCTGTATTTCCTTGCATCTTGAATTTCCTTAAAGTCACTATCTTTAGGTCTAACTGTAGTGGTCTCCTCAACTAAACTAATGTCTTCTGCAGCCTTTTCTTCGATTTGAGGGATTAGTTCTGTTTGGGTTACTATATATGGAGCTTGTACCTGGTTTAATACAGCTTGAACGATGTCTTGCTTTTGGTCTGATGGAGGCGCTAATTCTTGTACCAGCATAATGTCATCCCCAACCGTACTATTGTCTTTTTCAATTTCATCAGGTTGGCCACTAATCAAATCTGATATTTCTAACATAACACTATAATTCGCAGCTTTATCAACTGGAATCATCTCACATACCGGGGCAACGCCATCTTGAGAAGTTTCTATTTGTTTAGGTTGCACTATGTCTTCTTGGCTTATTTTTGGTGTGGCTTGTAGTAATGGCTTTGAAACATCTTCCCCAATTTCCTTGAGCTCTTGGTCTGAAGTACTCCCTGATTTCTCTATTTCCTCAAATGAAGTAGCAACATCTTTTATCATTTCATTAGCTTGAATGATAACTTGTTCTGTTCTTTCTAGCATAATCTCAATAGTCTTAGTATCATCAACTGTTGTCTTTTCAGAAACTGGACTAAGGACTTCTTGGCTAGTCTGTACTACTACTTGCTGAGGGACTGATATTTCTTGAGTTTCTGTCTTAGGAGGTGGCATTGGCTTTGAAACCTCTTTGCTAACAATTTTGATATCTTTCTCTTGGTCTAAAGTAGGCTCTGGTTTCTTAATTACCTCTTTTCTATCTATTGGACCAGCAACCTCAATTGTAGTTTGCTTTACTATGTCCATTTGTTGGGGTATTTCCATTGTAACTGTATCTTTCTTTTGGATGGTTTTGTCAGTGTCAACCTTTTCCTTCTCAGAAACTAGACTAATTGGTACAACTTCCTTTCTAGACTTTTCTATGGTTGACAATGGAGTTTCTACATCTTTGTCACTATCCTTTTGCATTGGCTTTTGGGGTGCCTCAACAATTGCAACCACACCTTCTTGTAACTTTAATTCCGGTTGCATATTTTCTTCTGATTCTGCAAATGATGGAGGAACACTTTCAACCATTTCCAAAATAGGTGCAGCCACATCTTTCTGGTCTTGCATGGACTCAAATTGTACCTCACCAACCTCTTCTTTTGGGGCTACCTCTAGTTTTGTTGCTATATCCATTTGTTTTGGAGTTGTTTGAGGAACGCTGTCAGCCATTTTTGCTTCTTTTTGGTCTTGTGGCTGTGGCTGTTCTAATACTGATTTGGTAACAGTTGAAGGTTCACTTTCTGGTATTTCCAAAACAATCGTTGCAACTTTGGGCTCTTGAAAATCTTGCATGCTTTCAATAAACTCCATTCGAACTGTGGTTGTCTCAGAAACTAGCCTATTTTCTTTTGTTGCTTTTGAGGGTTGCAAATGGACAGCTGATTCTTTCAATGTAATTTTAGATGTCTCTACTACAGCCACATCCTTAGGCATTCCCTCTTTAGCAGGTTGCATTTTTGAATCTTTAGCAGCAAGTTCTGTTTTTTGAGCTTCTTCTGGCATTTCCAGAACCATTATGGCTACCTTTTTCTCTTCAGTCCCTTGAGCAGAAATTCTAGCATCAAGGCTAACTGTCGGCTTGTGGCTAATAATTTCTTTTGTGGTAAATTCTACTTTTTGAGGGACCTTATCACTTGTCAATTGTAACTGTTGCATTTCTTTTGACACTTTTTTGACATCAATTTTGACATCTATTGGTTTTTCGTTCTCTGTGTCAATAATTACATCCTTTGCCATTGGGGCTTCCTTGACATAAATAGCTGGTTCATCGCTAACTTGATGCTGGCTAACTGGCGCTAGAGAGAGGGTTTCAGGAGCTTCTAAAACTATTGTTGCCACTTTCTTTTCTTCAATGTCAACTGGAATAAAGCTCACTGTAGTAGTTAGAATTTCTACTTTCTGACCCACACCAGCTTCCTTACTTGTAGTTTCTTTAATTTGCCTTTGCTCTACAATATCCTTCTCTGGTCCCGTACTATCCATTGCAACAGCTATTTTGACATCTGTTGGTTTTTCAGTATCAACCATTGTAGGCGTTTCTAAAACTATTGTTGCCACTTTCTTTTCTTCAGTGTCAATTGGAAGAAAACTCACTGTGGTAGTTGGAACTTTTACTTTTTGTGTCATGTCAGCTTCCTTACTTGTAGTTTGCTTAATTTGCCTTTGCTCTACAATATCCTTTCCTGGTCTCATACTATCTATTGCAACCACAGTTTTTTCTGTGGCAAAATCTTGCTGTACACTTTCTTTTGGTCTGAATATTGTTTCTTCTGAAAACATTTGTGGAGCACTATCTGGCATTTCCAAAATTATTGTAGCCACTTTCTTGGTCTCCAAAGTTACATCACTGACGTCCATTTCAACTTCAACTGGGGGACAGACAGGAACAAATGACTCTTGTAGTTCAGATTTCGGTTTCTTAGATTTGCGTTTTGGTGGAGAAAGACTTCCGGCTTGAATTTTCGCTTCTTCCGCCTCCTTTTTAGGCAATTGTGGAGAATCTTTGGCTATTTTAGATCTTCTTTTAGGTGTAGATAAACCGACTTCCACAGCAGTAGTTACAGTTGTAGTTGCATCTATCATAGCTTCCATTTTGGTCTCTACCTGCTTTGTTTTAGAAAGTTCTGGAGAAATTTTAGGTCGACTTTTTGACTTTCGTTTGGTTGGTGAGAGGCTGCCATTTTCTCCAGTTGACTTTTCAGTTTCAGAAATTGAACTTGGATTTTCAATCACATCCACTTCAGTTGTAGTTGTAGTTTCAATCTGCAAATCTTGAGCAGAAGAAATGCTTGTATTGTCAAAATCTGGCTTTTTAACCATTGCAGGAGATGGCTTTGGACTTTTAGGTTTTCTCTTTGGTGCTACAATTTTTCCACTGTCTTCAATTTGTCCCTCAGAAACATTGATGGACTCTGAAGATGCATAGATATCAGTTAGTTTGGATTTTCTTCTTGCTGGAGCAACCACAGTTTCCTTCTGACTTTCAATTTGAATTTCTGACTCTTTTTGATCCGCCATCTTGGATTTTCTCTTAGGTGCTACCAACTCTGCTGTTTCTTCTTGCTTAACGTCTGGCTCTTGTTTTGAATCTTTTAGCACTTCCGAAACCTCTTCCCCTCTAGACTTCCTCCTTGTTGGCACGGCATCAGTTTCTTCAACTTGTGAAGGCTTTTTATCCCCAATTTCACCTACCACTGGCACTTCACTGGGTGCAATTTCCGGTAAAGCTTTGGACTTTTTGGACCTTCTTTTTGTTGGAGAAAGCTTAGCCATTTCATCTGACTCTTGTGGCTTTTTGACGTCTTTTTCGATAGATATTTCGGTCGGTGGTGTAGTTTTTGACTTCCTTCTTGTTGGTGCTATCGCTGTATCACTTTTTACTTCTACGATGTCTGACTCCTTTGTTTTAAATTCCACTTCTTTTGGTGAAACTTTGGGACTTTTTGGCTTGCGTTTTGGCACTACCCCCTCAGATGAAGTCAAAGTAGTAGTCTGCACTGGCGGTTCTGAAGTTAACATTGTCTCAGCTTTGTCTATTTCACCAATTTCAACTACGGTCCTAACTTGCTCCATAACTATTCTCTCCTCCACTTTGCTTGTAATTTCGCCTGGCACCAAGAATGACTGCGATTCATCAAGAATAATTGTCGAAATACGTTTAGTTTCAGAAGTCTCCGGTTGATCTGAGTCAGGAATTTCAACTTTCACTTGCTTTGTTTCTGGTTCGCTAGCTACAATTTTTGACTTTCTCCTCAAAGGTACCGGTGTTTCTTGGCTTGTAGAAGTTGTGATTTGTTGCGTAACATCTTTGGCGTCTTCAAAAGCTGGCTCACTTTGTAGACCTGGTTCGACTTCCTGTTTTATCATTGTAAATTTAGGCATGTAGATTGGTTCTAATTTGTAGCACACAACTGGCTCCATTTGCCTTTGTTCCACTTCCACAGTCATTTTCTGTTCAAGGTCTATGTATGAGTCGATTGATTGAATGCTTCCAGATGGTGTCATTTGAGATTTCTTGTCAGGTGAGCGTTTGTGTTTGCGAGGAGGGGCCATCATAGAAGAAGGTTCACTGGATTTTTGGGTAACCACAGGCATAGGTTTGGGTCTTGCATCAATTTCCTAAGATGGGAAGACAAAAAGAGTGCGACTTAAAACATTGGCTCATAAAATGGATCTGGATATATACCAGACGGTTTGGCCAAATTTGGATTGTCTGAGTTCTGTCTAAATAATTGCGTGAGTTTTAATGTTATGTTGAAGAAATGCATTATTTTTGTTTAAAATGACCTAATTTAGTACTTCTAAAGAAGATTTAAATCATTTCTTATATCATAATCATGATCAAAGTTTTAGTTTTTAAACTAGGCCAGTGGTTAATTGTTTTTACAGCTGCACAGCAAATTGGCTTTCGATACTTACGACCTAACCAAAGGGAGACGAGCAAATCATTTCCGCCAATTTACAGAGCAAACAATTTGTAGCATTGCACTGGACAAAAATAAGCAAAAAGACTAAACCAGGTAAACAGCTGAATGAGTACTAGTCCTCCCTATCCCCCATTCTTTCTCTGTACCAGTTAAATAACCACTGGGCTAGGTATTACACAAAGCATTCATTTATTAAACTTGTATTTTTCCTAATATTTACTTTATTTTGCACATACAGTTGAGATCAAAATTATTAGCCCCCTATGAAGTTTTAGGTTTTTCAAAAAAAGTAAACATTTTTCAACACAGCTTTCCAAAACATCAAAGTTTTATTTTGGATCTTTACATTATTTTACTTTTCACACAGAAACAAAGTTATTTCACAAAATCCTTTAACAGCACTTGGGAAATTATTTGAAAAAACCTAAAAATTCATTGGGGGGCTAATGATTTTGATCTCAACTGTATATTTTTAAATTCTTTTGCAAATAATCACCAATAGAGCAGTTACCTCTTTCTTCATGTGCAGGGTGGTTTTCTGTGTCACAGCCTCTCTGATGGCCTGTAAACTGTCTCGGTCCATTTTCTGAAAGACGTCAGGAGTGAGGCAGTCGGACAGGAACAGGCGGTGTGACAGCACCTCCTGCAGGCCGAATCGGTACTTCTCACCCTCCTCCAGTGTTTCCTGCAAATAACAAAGACAGAAAAAAGTCAGGTTAATATAGTCATAAATTACTAAGTAATTTTATTTTTGTCTGTGTACAATATAGAAAATATTTGAAAAGTGACTTGCTTAATCAAAACAATACAATCTAGCAAGGACTATTCTAAATGCAAAGGCTGAAACTGATGTAGGATATATATATCTCAGAATGCATTTTATACAGTAAATAAAAAATATGTATAAAGGTGTGGGGTTTTCTGGGATGGGAATTAGCACTGTGCAAAATCTGGCATATTTATGATAAATTGTGTGATTTTAAACAAATTGTATGTTTATTAATATGCATTGTCCTTTCCCAATAAATTAATAAATGAAATGAATGAATGAAATTTGGCATGTATGTTTTCTCATGCATGCCCTTTACTTAGTGGTAGGTATGGGACGATATTCAGTTTTTGTCTCCCCATTATTGTGGCCATAATAATTGCGATGAACAATATCACAATAATTTAAAAGTCAATGTGTACAAATTTAAAAAGTCCCTAAAATCTAGTTTAGAATCTCAACAGTACATTTTATTGTAGGTTGATACTAATATC
>JAVQJW010137885.1:0-10094 GCA_036025195.1 Hypseleotris klunzingeri
CCTACCAACTGTAAATTGATGTTGTTGTAGAGACCAGTAGAAGGACTAAAGTAAAATAATAAATATGACAGATACTTTACATCATAGAACAGGGTCAGATAAAGCATTTCTTACATTTCTAAACTTTTTTTTATTTTAGAAAAGTTACAGACTACACTTTTAAGCCTTCAGACCCGGGTGTGCAGGGATCAGCTGGTGTATCATGTCCGCTCTCTGACATTGTTGTTGTGGCAAATATTTTTTATTGATATGACATTCAACCTTTGACTGTTTATGCACGCCATGGTTTAAATTTTAAGTTCCTTATTTGAAAAGCTAATACAGGCGTGTAGGGGGCACAGTGGAAGTGATATTTTGGTGGAGTTTGCATGTCTGTATGTCCTCCCCGTGTTACTGTGGGTTCTCTCTGGGTGGAGTCTGTATTTCCTCCCCGTGTTACTGTGGGTTCTCTCTGGGTGGAGTCTGTATGTCCTCCCCGTGGTACTGTGGCTTTTCACTTAATTTGGTAAAATAGTATAACAAAGCCAGTTTCTCTGTATCTTGTTGCTGTGGACTGACAAATCAAGTTTTCCAGATAGCCACTGCTCCCAAGAGTTGGTTGTCTGTCAGTATGTCTATATGTCAGCCCTGCAACTCAGTGGACATTGCCCATTGGGTTCTCCACTCCCCGCTGAAGTTTGACCTCCAGGAAGGAGATACTGCTCAGGTTAGGGTTAGTTACAATGTAGTTACTTGTTATTACAGTTTATTACACAGTGTAGTTTAGAGCTATGTAAAAAATAAGTGATATTTTTATTTTCCTTTTTAATTAATATAAACATTGACATTGTTACAGTAAAAATGACAGAGCATAAAGTAATGCATAAAGATCATAAAAGCATCCCACTTGTGCCCTTGCTCTATTATTGAGCACTCTGCCCGCCCCCTGAATTCCCGATGTCCTCTTTACTATCCCTGTTGGTCATCATGAACACATGAATCACCATTTTGGGGCGGCAGTGGGTAAGCATTCACCCCCCAAACGGAAGGTCGCCGGTTCAAATCCCAGCCTGAGTGCATCCTGCCGTTGTATCCCTGGGCAACATACTTAACCCTATGAATGAATGTGGCCGTGTGATTGGTGGTGGTTGGAGGGGCTGTATAGGTGCAAACTGGCAGCCATGCAGCTTTGGCTACTTAAGTAGTTTGGACTGTGGAATGAATGAATAATGCAATTGTAAAGCGTCTTTCTCAGAAAATACTTTCTTTGCATCAAATGCTAGATATTACTATAATCTATTTTAATAGATGTATGATCAAACACCATCAAGAAAAAGGAAATTGAAATCAACGGTGGCCATCTTGCAATCCTTTATCCTGTGCTTTTAATATATTCATAACACACACACAAAACATAATCCAGATACAAGCAATCCATAGTCCTTTTGTACCAGTCCAAAGTGACCAAGTTCCTTATTTGTTGATTTTTATTTTGATATTTTTTTAATGATGTCTTGCTAACCTCGTATTACTAGACCCTGTCTCCATCTGGTATTAAGACATCATCTTGTCTCAGAGAAAACTCAATGCGGATTGCTTGAATCACAGGCAGAGTTGCCAGGTTTGCAGTTTTCCCACACAATTGGGCTTCTGAAAATGGCTGAAAAATAACTTTAATTTAATTTAATAAGATTACAAAAATCGGGTTAGTTTTCATGCTTTTTCATCATGGTTTTTCAGAGGTTATTGGGCTGGATTTATTTCTTGGACCTGGCAACCCTGATCACGGGTGGGCAAAACTTCATTCTCATCAGTTGAATCACTTTGGGGCTCCTCTTCTGTCTCGTCTGTTGTGTAGAAGCCTGCAGCGGAGATCTTGTGCCATACTTCCCACACGTCAATGTTTTCATCGATTTTCTTTTCATATTTCTTGATGTCTCCGATACAAGCTTTACAGACAGCCTTAGCCCGCTCTTCTGCTATTTTTTTTAGTTCTTCTTTCAGATGTTCACTGACTTGCTCTTTCAGCAGCTCTTCATAAACCACTTTGTAATACGGAGGGCAGCACATGTTACACAGGTTGTGAATTTTGGACCAGTCCTTTTTCCACCACTTGAGTCTCAGGCAACACAGCCGCACAGATGCAGCGATGCTCCAAAGTGAAAAAGAGCCACAGATTACCACAAAGCCAATTTGCTGCAAAATAAACATTAATAACATGACTACTGAGTAAAAAAGATTATGTCTTTGTAACTGTGCCTCTAGACGAATAAACCTTCAGATATGTTTATTTTCCTTGGTCACTCTAGATTTTACATTATCCCTCAACTACACTGCATCTACCTTATTAAGTACAATGTAACACACTGTATTAGAATAATATGTAACTACATTGTACATACAAAATGGTTGAGGTTAGGGTTAGTTACAATGTAGTTACATGTTAATACACATTGTTACACAGTGTATCACATTGTACTTAATAAGATAGATACAATGTTGTTAAGGGATAATGTAAAATAAATAGTGACCTGTTCCTTTTAAACAGAACATATATTTGTGAAATGAACACCCACTGTATTCTGACCACACCACAGCAGTGTGCCCAGACTGGTAACTGAATTAGTCAGATTACATAATACAGCTTTGGCTCTTTAATAAATATTATTCAAATAAATAAAGTTATCCTTACCAAAGATTCATTTTTAACGATCGTGCTGTATCGTTTTTCTTCACTTGTGAGGTTCTCTTCATCTCTGCAGGGCAGCCCAGTGTAAGTGGAGTTCTTGTTTGTCTTGTAACAAAAATACCAGTCTCCATCAAAAAAAACAGCAGTGATCCACAAACAGATTACCATTACCGAGTGACATTCTACAAATCACATTTCATCCAATATTTAAAGTGTTTTCAGGGGCTTTTGTATAAAAGTCTGCAGCTGAGATCTTGTGCCATGATTCTCTCACGTCAGAATTGATGTGCTTTTAACTCTCTGAAGTAAATAATTTAATAGCGGTAAAATAGAAAGCACTTTGGGAGTGTAGACCTCCGGGAAGGCAGCTCATTTCCATGGATCTGTCCTAAAATTTTATTGACTAGTCTAGGTCTAGGGCTGAACGATTTTGAAAAAATGTCTAATTGCAATTTTTATGACAGATAATACGATTGCGATTAGATTTGCAATATTGTTTTTAAAACCAATACTCAACAATTTGCTAATTGCGACCATTAAAATTGCTATTTCGATTCAATTTTCGGTTAGGTTACGATTTTAATTTCCTAATAGGAAATTTGTCCTATGCATTTGACTCATCCCTCAGGAGAAACATAAATGGGAGCCTGAAAGAAAACTGAAAAAAAAAAACTGTAAAACAAAAATCTACACAAATGTGGATGAATAAAATATCTTAAAAAGTAAAAAAAAATTTGAATGTCCCCAAAGAGAAATTTGACCTCTGCATTTGACCCATCCCTCAGAAGCAGCATACATGGAAGTCAGAAAGATATTTTTTTTAAAAAGAAGAAAAAAATAATTCTACACAAATGTGGATGACTAACACTGCCCGCATTATGACTTTGAAGAACGATTGTAGACGTTGTTACATAACTGGGGTCCACTTGTAGGAGAGTGTATGTATGAGTGGGTGACAGATGATGCTACTCTCAGATGGGCCTGTTAAATATAATACGGTCCAGGGGCAATCAGTCGGAGGTCAGGGGCTCAGCTGCACCGCCCCGAGACCACGCGCCTTCAACTAGACACACACTATCACTGAAACAACAGCAAGCATGTATTTGTGTATTCACCAGAGAACAAGCTGAACAAAGATACTGTCAGAACATAGGATGGGCCTTGCATGACCTGCCTGGCTAGCCATTAACACTTTCAATAGAGCGAATTAGTGCCGGCCCACCTCTGGTTCCGGAAGTATAAATCCTATTCATTTTTCCCAAAGACTTTTTGAAAAATCCACATTGTAAGAGTTTAAAAGATTGTTGGAGGCTAATCAGCTACAGGGTAACTCACGAGCATAGCGTGAACATTTTCAGCTAAAACAAATAATGTTAATATTTAAAAGCTTTTTCTGTTTACAAGTTTCAACTACGTTTTTAGATTGAAAATATTTTTCAGAGTAGCTGATTAGCCTCCAACAATCTTTTAAACTTACACTATATGGATTTTTTTAGTCTATGGGAAAAATGAATGGGATTTTTCCTTCGGGAACCAGAGGTGGGCGGACACTAATATGCTCTATACAAACACGGAAAAAAGTAATGTTGCTCTACTTACAAATTGTGCAGTAATCATTAAAAAACAAAAAAACAAAAAAAAACATCCAACTAAATGATGAGCATTCAACTCACATAGACTATTTCACATAGAAAAGAAAATCTGTCTTTTGTTACTTTGGTCTGATCGATTGAATTCAGTTTCAAAGGCGGAGTTAACCTATGTAGCAAGCCGGTCAGAAGATATGGCGCCTTTATAGCCACACAAGTCAAGTTAGCAAAGTTTGAATATGACAGACACAATCAACAAAACACTGGCCCTGCTGCATCTCATAAACTAAGCTCATTTTAATTTCATTCTACCATTCTTGGCCTATTCTTCAAATGCCACTGAGCCAACCTGTGAGGAGCATCATGAAGGAGCAGTGCCCAGGGACCCTTCTCCAGATCTCAAGCCAGTATTCTAGATGGGACCTATAGCTGGAGGATTAGCATATAGGTATATTGTGCATGTTTTGAAGTTGATGGGGAAAAAGACCAAGGAAAATCTACCAATATAAAAAGAGAGAATCTACATCCTCTATACCAGTGGTTCTCAAACTTTTTACACCAACTACCACCAAAGAAAATTTTGTGTGTCCCAAGTACCATCTAGGACTAACCCACATCTAAACCAAGACTAAACTAGTTCTAACCATGTCTAAACTATGTCCAAACTACAGATTTTTCATATTAATCATGTATAAACCAGGTCTACACATGGACTAAATTAGGTCTGAATAAGTGCACTAAACCAGGACTAAACTGGACACAACCAGGTCCATGTACCACCAGAGAGAGCCCACGTACCACCAGTGGTCCCCGTACCACAGTTTGAGAACCAATGCTCTATACCAAAATAATATATAAAAAAGTATATTTTTTATCAAATGAGTGATGTAAACAAGAAGAAGTATTGATAAAATAGAAAGTTTATCATAATAATACAATAATAATGCTTTAGTCTCATATACTTCTGAAGACAATCTAAGACACAATTTCACACATTCATTCACTCCTCAGTCTCACTCAGTGGTGGAAGCATGGCTACCATTGTGCACCTAGGACAACCACAATCACATTCTTACTAACTAAAAGGTGACGTGTCTTGCCCAGGGACACATATAAATAGTACATGCACGGGATTCGAACCAACGACCTTCTGGATGGTGGGCGAACATTTTCCTAGTGCATCAGTCATTTTTTATTATTGTACCATTTCTAATTTGCAACATTTAGTGGCTAATGTTAATATCCTTTTAAAATGTATTAGCTATGAAAAGGTCGTGAGCATAAATACTGTATCATAAAATATCTCTCCTCTGTTGGTCTCCTTGAACTACAACTGCAGTGTAATTCAGATGCATGCTCAACACTAGAATGAAAAAAACTCCTCCCAAGGTAGTTATTTTCCCCATATTCAAACCGTTCTAGTAGACTGAGTAAAAGGACAGAAAAAAAAAAAAAATCCTAGATCTAGATGGTGATCCGGATCAGTCACTTGGGAAATTTGTATAGTAGTTTCTATGTTAAGTTGACACAGACACACACATACATACACACGTACGCACACACACACGCAAAAACAATGGACAATTTTCAAATTTCTGATCAACAATTCCAGACATTAGCCAAAATAAAAATGTGCATTGTTGCTGTTTTTGATATACATAATGTTCCTAATGCATTAATTGTGTCTGATGAAATAATTCTTAGTCATGATCATATGTTTAGACTTGGTTCAGTCTAGATCTGCAGTTTAGACCTGCATCACTGATTTAGTCCCGGTTTAGACCTATGCTCTTTCTCAAATTCAAGTGTTCTTGATGACTTGATGCCTTGTTTGCTCCGTGTTAGGTCATCCAAGTCATCTCCGCCCACCAAGTCATGTTCTACCAAGGCATGTGTGCTCTGTTTGGTTAGCATGTGGCTAATTCACCAAGGATACATCCATGGTGCCTTGGCTGCCTTGCCCTGGGCAATATTACCCACAATGCACCACGTCTTTTGGGGAAATATGAATGGCACAGTTAAACATACAATAATAAAAATCTGATTCTTCTTCTTTATATTTCATGTGATTTTATTACTTAAAAATCAGTCAGAAATAAAACAGGTCTATAAAGTTTATTCCAAATTTAAAGTTAGAAAATTATAATTAATGAAACTGTAAAATTAGCATGTGAGCAGGAATTGTGACTTTGGCGACCCCTGCTGGTTCACTCTGAAGTCTGTTCCATTTGGGGTTTATTTGGACCAAGGCAGTGTTCTTGCCTCGGTCTGAAGGAAGTGACTTAGAAGAGAGTGACTGCCAAGGCAAGGCAAGAACACTGGAATTTAAGAAAGAGCAGTAGTGTAGTCTTAGGTAAGTCCTGGTTTCATATCTCTAATTCTTTTTTCTCTCACAATTTCTGGAATAAAATTTTCTTAGTCTTTTTATTCTTTTTTTTTTAACTCTTTTTTAGGGCTTAATACTAACAAAGAGGCTGCTCTTCTTTTCTAGTTCCTATCCCATCTTACTAAATTGTCAATTGTAGTAGTGGTCATGGTGTCCCATTATTTCAGTATCCCATTATTTCATGTCACTTTCTTTGTACTATTTGGTTGTTTACTTTGACAATATACAATTGTGCAGCTTGACCATGACTACTTTTGTATTTGTTTAGTATAGGTTACAGTTTTACAAAAAAGACCACACATTCACATATTTACTTTATAAAACAATTCAATCAAAATGGTTAATTTCATCACAAATACTTTACTTACCTGCACCACACCTGGTTTAAACAAAGAGGAGGCGTGTCCCTTTGGAGCCCTCATCAAACCTCTGGTGATGTCATGGACTAAACCAAGTGGAGGGGGGTTTGGTTCTTCTTGTTTGAGTTTTGCCGAATTGATTGCATTTTGTTTATGGTTTGTGTGTTTACTGCTTTAGTTTAAGCACATTATTGCATAAATGCATTGGATGGAGAGAGTTCATTGTAGTTGTGTACATATGTATTTGTTGCATTAGTCTATGTTATGGTTGTTTCCTATAAGCCAAGTTAGTCATTTAGTTTAGGTGTTATTTTTCCACAAAGTGACCAGAAAAAAGATCTGGAATGGAGATTATTTTTGGAGTCTGCCTTCTACGTTGTGACCACATTGGCTAGCCTCCCCACACACTTTACATGCACATTTTCTAAATTGTTCAACAAATCTGTAATCTACTGTGCAGATGTTTTAGGCAGCTTTGGCATGCTGGTATATTGGTAAAAAGCTTCAACTTGATAGTTTATATGCATTAGTTTACTAAATAGAAAGTGAGCTCTCATAGAAAACATCTATGTAAATCCAGTTATGTACCACACATTGCTTCAAAAGTCATTTTTTTAGGACTGGTATGTTGTTCCACTATTTCATCAATGGCTGTAGGCTGCTCACATCTTTCTGTCTCCATGTTAATCACAGACAGTGATGTTGATATTTTGTTTGTAAAGCTAATCCAGATGAATTATGAAGATGAAGTTACTAATGAGAAGCCAGAGTGGGAGTGTGTAAAATGTCAAGAAAAGATGGGATGGTGATATGAAGTTAATCTGAGAAGATAGTTGAATCATGCTACAGCCCATTCATTTATGCTCTGCTCTTTACCCTCATTTTTACTGTAACTTACTCACTTTGAATTTTGAGACAAAAATAAAGATTTGGTACTAGACATTGCCTAAAACATGTACTGTATAATGTACTAAGAACATCTTGGTTATCCAGACTAAATGCTAGGTCTACAAACAGGATATTTGGCCTTTTAGACATGTGCATAAATCTCCTCTATCACTATTCTCCATCTAACCTTCTGTCTGTGGATCCTCCAGAGGTCTACCTGTCTACATTATTTATCTGTGACTGCAGCTCATTCTAGTGGTTTTAAAAGCACCACAGAATGGAAGCAGATGTCCCTTCAGCAGATCGGAAAGGCAATCAAACAGATGGAAGAAATTTAGGACCATTTTTTTGGTACTGGTGATGTGGTGATTGTATTTGAAAACATCATGCTATATACAGTTTGGTCTGGAAATGGACAATGAGGTAATTTTGTCATTTGGACCGTCAAGCTACCATTCTCCATAGAAGATATTTGAGGGTGAGACAGAATGTTAAATGTAAAAGTAAATGTAAATGTAAATCTTTTCCCAAATAAAACAATTTTCCACACAGAGAGCTGGAGCTACAGCGTGTTTTTTAAACTCAGGAACCATTGACCTTATCTATCTAGGCCTGGGAAAAGTGTGACCCAGGGGCCACATGTTGCCCGTGACCAATCTATGTTTGTGTATGGTTTGAAACTGAAGTACCCATAGAACACCCACCCAGACACAAAAAAGAAACATGTAAATTTTGCACAGAAAGTCCCACTGTCTGGCCCGGGACTCGAACCTAAGACTTTCTTGCTCTGAAGAAACAGAGCTAACCATCTTTACCACTATGCCACCACTTTTTAGTACCACATACTGTTCCACAAACCACAGTTTAAGAATCATTGGTTTAAATCTATCCTCTAAAACCTTTGAATGTTATTCGACATGCTACATTTCTTTATCACAAATGTATTTTCTGCGTAGTTGCATAACCCTTTTGGGTGATATTTATATGCATGTCAACTTGTGTGGCATCAGCATATGCCATTGTTACAAAAACATATCCTTGTGTGTTAGTTAACTTGAGATCTAATGGTGCAATCATGTGGAGGTTGAGCACTTGAAAAACTTTTTACGAGATGAAAGATGCACATGAACGCTCACTCAAGTTGGAAACTCGGGAAAGACGTTCCTTTGTTGATGTCAATAGCATCATTAGCCTGTAGCAGCAACATAATTTAACCTAACAGTATACCGACATGAACCGGTTTGTGTACCAACATGTGTTCATTTGTTAATTTTCAAATCAAATACCCTATTTAAAAATCTTTGAATGTTCTGACTTTCTGAGATGAAACACACAGAAGTCGGAACAATGACTTTAAAATCAAATATTCTGAGTTCCTGCGGACCACATGAACGCAACATTAGTCCAACCATTCTGTGCTTCTATTCCTCATATCACAGTGTTGTCCCTTTAAGCAGCCGTACTTCAGATAGACCAGTTTAAATCTTGTCCTAATGTCCAGTGGCTCCATTCGTTTCCCTTAGGCTGCTTTAGATGGGTCCATGTCAGAATGAACAGGATTTATAACACTCTACATCACACAGAGAATGACAGGACCCTGAGCTACATGAGAGAGGTGATGGGTGGATATGTTGAAAGAATATATGTGCCCAGGCAATAAAGAAACATGCTAAATATGGCCGCCATAATGTCCGTGCTAGTCTAAGTATCATGCAGTGTCATTTTTTAGGCTAATTTTGTTTTTTCTGGTTAGCAAATAACACTTTTCTTATCTAATCTGTAGTGTGACTGTAGTGTAGTTGGCAAATTACACAAAAAAAAGTTAAACACTTCTTTTTAAAGATATAGTTTTTGGCCTTTATTTGATAGGACAGTAGATTGACAGTGGGGAGTGACATCTGGCAAATAGTCGTGAGCCGGATTTGAACCCACAACGCCAGGACAAGCTATGATGGCTTGTATATGGGACGCACGCTCTACCTACTGAGCTAAACAGCGGCCCATAAAACACTGTTCTACTTACAAATTGTGCAGTAATGAACATGAACGTGTACATGAAAGAATGCTCATTGTCTCAGTTTATCTAAGTAAGTCAGTCCAACTAGAAAAATGCACATTTTTTCATTAGCTCCCTGCAATAAATACTTTTTTTTCTGTTTTTCAGAGAGCTGGGTGACCTTACAATGTCCACAAATTCACTTTTT
>JAVQJW010138096.1:0-10498 GCA_036025195.1 Hypseleotris klunzingeri
TAGCCATCAACCTAAGATCTGGTGTTCTCCTCTGCTGCTATACTTCACCTGTTTTTATAAGCCTTAATATATCATGTATGTCAAAATCCCGGCAAATGATCAAGTTTAGATGTCCACTGCTAAACCCAGTAGTACTTGATGCAGTGCAGTTTTTTTTTATTTCACAAGCAGATAAATAGCTCTACCTAATAAAGTGACCAGTGAGTAAAATCTGTCAGATCTGATCAAATACAATATTATTTGTAACTAAGCATTTCCCTCACTGTAAACGCCTGCTTGTTTTTTGTTTCTTTTTTTTGGCTGTGTTTTGAACATGTACTGCAGGTGTAAGCTGATTGTCAGAATGAGGTGAGTTGACCGTCAGAGCCATGTTCCGATTGCCTTCAATTAGCGCGCGGCCCGGGCAGAGACAGTGGAGGGGAACAATGAGTTATAGATTGTCACTCTCGTCGACATGAGAGATGGCTCAGGACGCGAGTGTGTGCGAGAGAAGCAAAGTGAGGTTAATGACCGTCTACTCACAGGCAGGTAATCCCTCCTCTCCCTCCCTCACCCCCTCATCACAACCCCGCTCTGCTCTACGGGCATAATCAGTTTTCTCTTTCTACTCCCTGTAGTCACGATAATTATTACAACAATTAGCTCTCATCTCCAGCTCTCTGCCACAGCTACAGTCCCAGCTTAGCCTCCGCTGCAATGTTGATATCCTGTCTATGGCCGTTCAGTTTTTTTTTTTGGCTGTGTAACTTTTCACCACAAAATATGGATCCTAAAATAATTAAGGTTTTGTCTCACATGCAGTTTGATGGTGTCTTGACATAAAACAGAGAAAATAATGGCTCTTTTAATTGTCAATGGAAGTTCAACGGATACACCATATAATTTGGGGTGGCATTTACCAATACATACCTAAGAATATCTTACCAGAATCTCCTTTTCTTAGTGGATACATTCTGGAAAATTATTTTTTTGACTATCTGGCCACATGCTTTCACTGCTCAATCTGTTGTTGGAGTACCTTTTGAATTTCCCAGGTCTTTTACAGTCAGACTAATTAGAAGACCCCCACTGTGATGCTGTTGTAGGTTGGATTGGTTCAACATGATCGCAGTGTAAATGAGAACAGCTCCTAGTACCACTTTTTGACAAAAATGTTGTAAGCATATTTGAATGTATATGTGCCTTTCTATATATTATTGTTTAATTTATCAATTATTAATTATGTAACACATTATTGTACTTGTTTAATGCAATGTCGGGAAAATCTATAGTTAATTTTTGCTAATTGTTTTGGAGAAACATACAATTATTATTCATTCATTTAATTTCTTCCACTTACAGTAACAGGTCATCCGCAAGCTGGAGTCAATCCCAGACTCTAGGGTGTACAGTGTGGTAATCCCTGGAGTTTTTGTTCCAATGCTTCATCACCAGACTGTAAACATACAATATCACACCAAAAGTGTTACACAGCAATTAATTGGGAAATTTGTACCCCTTTGAAATGCTAGTGTTTCTCTATTCATGCAAACTGAAAATTTGTTAAATCAACACCTTCAGTATATTTGTAACGTCATTAAAAGGTCACTGAAAGTTGAGTTTAGCTAAGTTTATCTCTGAATAATTTCCATCATTACTATAACAGACCTAATAGCAGCAATGACCATCAGAGAATAGATTCCCAGTCCTCATCCACACTAATGCATATTCATTTTAAATAAGCCATGACAAATGAAAACGATTTGTGTCGATTTCTAGAAATTATTTCAATACATTTAAACAGCCCCCAACTAATACTATATTATAGCTGGCTATCATGAAGTGGTGTAGACAATGGGTGACCAATATTCTATGTCTTTGATAAGTCTGATCTCCTCTCATATCAATTGATGCCCAGCCCTAGATGTTACTTACCACTAGGGATGGGACAATTTATTGTGGCTTTTTTTATCATGATTATCGTTTATTGCAATAATGGTCATTTATTTGCACCTCAGTGCCTTTAGACTTTATTATGAACAGATTGTTTATTATACAGGATTTAGTGTAAGTTTAAGTAATCCTAGTTTTAGCTGACAATAAAATGTACTTGGAGATTTTAAGCTAGCATTTTAAAGTTTTATTGAACTTGTACACATAGTTTAATTATCATATTTATGTTAAGTATGTCTTTATGGCCAAGATTATTCTGACAAAAAATATACATCGTCCCATGGCTACTTACCACGACTGATTTCAATACTACTAAATTCTGCTATAGAGTTGAAGTAAATAGGCCTTTTAGTGTGGACATTGTCATTTGGTAGGTGAATAAGAAATGACTATTTGAGTCCTGTGTTTTTAATGCCGTCTGTTGCTGTGTCCAGCTCTGAGGGGTGTAAGTCTCGCCCCTGAAGCCGTCAATCACACGAGGGGGTGAGGGAAGCTGGGGGGTGGTATATGCAGATACTACTAGCTGTCAACAGACCGCAGGATAATGGATGCCTGAGAAAGCCATAACTATGATAAATTTACTCCTTCAATTCTCCAAGTAGCCCCCTCCTCATTTCTCCATAGTAAGACTCTCTCATAGACATGAATGGAGCCCCCTCCCCAACCTGGACCCCCGAACACTATCTCTCCCTGGCCCGCTCGTCCACCAGCAGTCTTTGAACGTGTGACTAATGTATGCGGTAAAACCAAGCCTCGCGCCAGCCTACCGCCACCCCGCCACCTCAATCGTCCCATCCATCTCTGCGTCCGTGACCCAGACTGCATTCAAATAAATTTGTCACTGTATCTATGAAATATTGATAGTGGGAAAGTGAGCGACGGGAAGTAAAGGGTTGGTTAGGGGCAGATCAAAAGATACAAACAAGGGCAGTGAATAACAAGGTTTAGTATTCAAAGTTTTTAAATATTGTGCCAAAGGAATGTGCACAAGTTCATAAAGTTAGAGTTGATAGAAATATGTAGGGCAGCCAATTAAAAAAAGCTACAGGAACATTGGCTGGACGTAAAATTTTAAATTTCAGGATAGAGCCAAGATACTGCCATCAGCTACAAGATGTCGGTTAAAGAAAAAAAATGTTAGTTTTAGTGGATTTTATTGTGTTACTAAAATGGCTTTATAGAACTATCTAGTGCTATCAGATTCTCAGTTTTGGCCTTGGAACAAAACCTTTACCACTGCAACATACAGGGCAATGCCTTGTCAGTGGCAGTGAGTGTGTTTACTCCATTGCACATGATGTGGCCAGTAGCATGTTGTAAAAATAACTATAAATGCCACGTGATTCGGAGTTAAAAAGAGATTCTGCTACACTCTTATCTGTATCAAATGTAGATGATATTTGAACAATACAAACTTCGGCATTGGACCAGTTAAAATGATCAAATACCAGACATTTTATTCCAAAGAAACTTGCAGAACTCACTGAACGTGACCAGCACTGGCACAGGACAACCAGAGTTCAGTCAGGTGTGTGCTTCTGGAACGTACAAGAACAAAAAGGTAACAAACAATCTTACTCAGTCTGAGGAATGATAAGAATGTTTACAACTTAATATGACTTTCCTTCATGGCTGTGTGTGTCCAGGTAGAAGTATTACAACTGTTATTTTGTATTTTAGCCGTTATTAGCATTGTGTTGTTTTCGATAAAGCGTCTGCTGTCAAGCGTATTGAGTCACTTGAGGAGATGCATTCTTTCTCTGGTAAACAGATGATCCTTGTTTTCTCGAACTCCCTACAGTATCTGTGGCGCCCCCCACCTTCGCTCCACGTCCTTCGCTGTTTTCTGTCCGTCCTCCTCATCAACAGCATGACTCACAGCCCGGTGTCAGGAGCAAAATGTTTAGTCCCTCACTTTTAGCACGAATACACAACACTGAGTGAGCCAAACATGATGCAGAAACTTTCCACCCGCATCGCGAATAGTCCCGTGCTTTATTAGGCCAGAGATAAACAACATGAAGACATTTTGTGCTCATTGTAGACGTGTAGATGTTCAAGGCCACACCAAGAGATAAGAGCAGCCAGAGACTAAGGAGGGAAAAATGATCTGGAGCTGATCTGTTGACCATGTGCTTGGCAACACCACACAAATACTACTTTGCTCTAGTGAGATAGACCAATAGTTTACAACAGAAGTGATATCAGTTAAATGAAAATAAAATACCCTGATCTGTCTTCAAAAAATTGTGTGAAAACATTTGCAGTGTTGTTGCCTACATACATTTGTATTGTAGCTCTAGTTGAGAAATTATATTGGAGAAAGTGACACTTGTTTTGAGCAGTGGTTGAAGGTAACTCGATACTTGAGTTATTAATAGAATTTTATAGAATGACTAGAATTTCCCCCTTGTGAAAATGCTGAGTACAGTACCAAACGTAATGTTGCAATTCTCCTAAAAAAGGAACTTGACATATACTTAAACTCTTGCGTACTACTTTACTTCTAATCAAGGAACATTATTTTCAAGTATGTCAGATTCCAAGAGATACCTGATCACAACAAAAATGTAGAATTCTATGTATTTGTTTATCATCAGTAGGTTAAAAACAACTAGAAAATACTTTGAGGCCGCAAACCTGTGCCAAGGCAGCTCATTTACTCGAATCACTTCCAAAATCAAATTTTCTTTGTGTAACTTCTGATCTCCCCTGAAAATTTAATCTAAATTGGTGCATTATTTTTTGAGTGAAGTTGCGGACAGATGCCATTCTTAAACAAATAAGTCCTCGATCCAGACTGTGATCCAGATCAGTCCCAAAATCTTGTGACTTGTCATTCCATACCCTCCCTGAAAATTGTATCTAAATCTGTTAAGTAGCTTTTGCGTTAAGTTTCTAAAAGTCAAACAGGCAGACAAATGCTACCAAAACATTACCTCTTTGTTGGAGGTTATAAGGTAGAAAATGTCAAATAGGTATATCTATAAGGGGCCCTTATAAGCTGAGTTGTTAACCTGTATACATTTACATCTATTAGGGCCACACTCATCTCTTTGTCATTATATTATATTATGTTTGGCCTCACTATGTGTTTCAGTGTAGTGTGGTATACATTATGTTGAACTACTTTTTCACTTATTACACAACGGTGTAAGGATGAACTAACAGACCTTTTGCAAATGCCTGGTCCTTATTTTCTCGACAGCACCTTTTGGTCACAGTGTCAGACCTGCTCTTTACACCCACTTCGTTATTTATTCCTTGGAGCCGTCTTATTTATCCATCTCCGCTCCCCTCCTTCAGCTGACGTACCGGCAGACGTCCCGAAGTCCTCACTAAATCACTCTTTGACAGAAAGAGGGAAAGAAAGGCGAGAGAGTGAGATCGAGAGCTGGACAAAATAGAGGGATGAGCTTTTGAGCGAACATGGAATGAACCTATCAATCCAGGGTGCCTATTATCCCGTGTGAAATGCCTCACGCTTTGCAGACGCCTAGTTAGTGTGCTTGTTCAAAATTAATAAAACGGCAGTCGTGTCTGGGCCGTACGTGGAGTGCGACAGGCTCCGGTTATTGATTAAGTCGTGTCACAGGAATGGAAGGCTCTGCCATTAAAAGTACAAATTATGCAGCGCGTTTAGCCAGGCCCCTTTTTCATGTAGGAGACAGTGAGAGAATAAAAAAAACTGCTTCATTTTCATACACTGTCCAACACGCCACTGTTCCTCCATTGTATCAGCCCTTTGTTGCATTTAGTGTCCTATTAAGATGGGATTCGCTTAGAGAAGGCTAGACTGTACCAGTGTCTCAAAACGGCCTGACGGCGAGACTTGACGAGACAAAGAGTACGGAAACAAAGAAGCTAGGCCTGTGTAAGAAAGACGGTAAAAGAAACGTAGTAAAGCTGAAAGACAATGCGCAAAAAGAGTTTCCAGTAAAAAGGAAGCCATTGAATCTTTTTACTAAATTAAATGATATTATTTTGACTCTGAGCCAGATGGCACATTTTCCTTGTCTTTAGTGTGACGGAGGAGAAAGTAAAACTATAAAGCACATGTCTATAAAGAATGGGCTTAAAGACATTTGTTCCAGTTCTGTTTTTGTATTTTGCATCAAAGTTTGTTTGTCCCTGTAGCCTATGTCAGTAACTATGGGCCTTAGGTGGAGGATACCCTCTGGAAGATGGCCAGTTCGTTTCCGAAAACTCTTTACTCTATTAGTTCATTTGCATAGATTCACAAATACCTAAAACATGCATGCCTTTGGATTATGGTAGGAAGAAGTACCAGATAGTGTGTCAGCCAGTCCCGGCATCGAACCCATAACTTCCTTGCTGAGAAGTGCTAAATGTTTTGGTTTGCCGTCTCTTGTTAATGTCAGATTATTTTGTCCTAGCTTTCAATACACGGCTTCAAGCAAACCTCCTCTAACACATGGGTCAATGGAGAAAAAACACAGGTTGGTGCCTTTTTAGTGTTGGGTGATGGAACGGCTGTGCGTACTGGGTGAAGGCAGGGAAATGAGAAAAGAGGTAGCGGGTGTCAATAATTTATAGCAAACGTCTTGTGTCAGAAAGGGCAACACGAACACTTCATGGGATCCTCCTCAAGCCACCTGCACAAGCTCTCGTTAGCACCCAAACGCACAGGAAGCACACATGCCAAGGCAACCAAAGGCATATGGAAATGAGTGTTCGCACTACTCGCGCATACACCAAATAACCAACTCGCTCACAACTCTACAGACGCACAAAACAGCCCCACTTCAGTCAACTGGCAGGTCATTAATTTCATGATGCAAAACCAGAGCAGTGGAGTCGGAGATGGAGAAGAGGAAAACGGGTGGTGTGTAGCCGTGTGTGTCCTGATTCATCCAAGCGGGATTCAACAAAGCCCCTTAAGAAACCTGTGTTTATGCATTCAAAAGTCTTTCTGTTGTCGCGGTTGTTATTGTTGTTGTTTCCCAAGCACTGAAGACCTCTTAGATCTCACATGGGAGTGGAAAGCGAGACTTCTGATTGGCACCTTCTTTGTTGTATGATTTATTAGCAAAAAACAGAACTAAGGCCCACTTAAACTTTCAGATGGACAAGTGCTGTCATTTATGTAGTTTTACCATATTGTGATGTTCTCTCGAAGTCTAAGCACCCGCAAAAGGCAGATGAGAAGGTGGTTTGTTTTCAGAGTGGGTCACTCCATTTTCTATTATTTTCTATCATATCTCTAGACTGTGGTGTTCGTTCATCCTGCTATGTAGTCTAAAACTAAACTTAACGAATAATATAAATGATTAATAATATAATAATAATACATTTTTGCAATATTTTATGGTAAATGTATAATCATAATCTGCGTCATAATTGCACCTAAAAGTCAATATAAATATGAAGGAAACAATTACAGCATGACGGCAGTTTTGTGCTCATGGTAAGCTGAGGTACATTGATGAGAGACTTGCAGGGGGAGGCATAACAGAAGAATGTGAGTCTAATTAATGTGTTAATTGGGGCTATTACTGAACAGATGCCTGGGAATAAAAGAAAATCTCTGCCGCCTGTCTGTCTTTGTTTATTTGTACTTTCCTGACGTGCTCTTCTAAAGTACCTTTTGGCAATCAGAGCTTGTTTTTCCTTTTCCTCTTGGCTAAAGAGCCAGCCGTGGCTAATGGCACAGTGAACGGCAGGCAGACTGCCCCCTTGGCACTGCCCGCTGCAGTAGCAGAGCGCTCTTAGATGGCACGGAGCAGTAAAAATTGTTAGCTGAATAAAAAGGCTCTGCGGGGAAGGATAGAGTGGCTTTATGGCCCTGTGTGCACACCAGGCTGTTTAACCGATTGTGACTTAAGTAGTTTGTGTGTCTGTAAGTGACGCTCTTGTAATTAAGGCCTTAAAACACTTCTGTTAGTTTAACATGAAATTTCTCCATATTTTCACAACAGCACGTGTCTGCTTTTAGTTCTTGCGCTGTCGTTTCAGACGTGAGCAGGAATATTGGAAGAAGGTAGCGACAGAGGGGTGGAAAAATGTGGGTGGGGGTGTGAGCTGAATCAGCGGGAAGCGTCGCTAATCGCAGCGACTCATCTGTTAATGGAGTTAATGAAGAATGGGAACAAACCAAATGCGCTGAGATGAGAGAAGTTCCACCACACTGCATAGGCCTGGGCTCTGTCTGCATACATACACACACGTGCATTTTCTGTTTTCACATATACTTTTGTTGTCCAGCTGCTTGTCATATTTCTGCACCTATTGACACAAAACACTTTCTTTTTGCACCCTGTCGTACCTCCATTCTGCTGTGTTCACGCTCCCACACTCAGAGACGCGTTCCTCGCCTGTCCTACATCCATATGCGCCGTTCTTTCGCCTCATAAAGTGTGCAGGCTCCTCTTTAGCCCCTCCGCGTTCCCATGGGGACCAGATATGCTGCTACACCGCTGTGTTTGCACAGGAGGTGAGGAGATATTCAGCGACGCCATGCAGACCTCTCACCCACATGATAAGGCTGATGGCTTGACAGGTCCCAGCGGACACTCAGCCGCTGCTCACTTGTTACAGGCTCAGTCGCACTTATTAGCAATCTATCAAACACTTGTTATTGACACAGCACTTAAATCTCAATCAAGATACACATTTGGAGGCTAGTCCCATCATTTAACCGTTTCATACTTATTCTAGTCTGAATGTCTAATTGCTTGTATTTTTGCAGGGTTATAAGCAAACGTTTTTCAAATTCAAAAACCAGAAAATCATAATTTCATTCACAAGAATAACCAGAACCCATGTAGAGCAATTGCACAACCACCTGTAAATATCTATATGTCAAAACAAGCCATTTTTAAATCACTTAAGCTTAGGTAAAATATTTATTGCTTCTTACTCATGCCCTCACTTAGAACTTGAAGCTTAAAGTGAATAATTCCTAACACTCACACATCACATAAGCACACATTCAGCGGGCTAATCAGCTGTGAAAAGTACCATATCTCTCCTTCATTTTCCTCCATTACGGCAGAGATTGGATTGATTAGGCTCCTAATCTCCACAGATTGAGACATTAGAAAATAGAAGTAATATGTCCTCATGTGCGCACCCACAGCCAACAATGAAGATGACTATGTTGATATGACTTCTATTATGTAGGACACTGGCTATTTTATATTGTTTGACCATTTAGGTTTGTATAAGGAAGGGAGTTCTTGGTTTTATGGGTTTGTCAATCATAGTTGCACCATAGTTTGTGCAGATTATTATTAGCTACAAATATCGATATTTCAATATATTAATATCGCCATATTGTGATATTATCGTGAGCTGTGTACCCTGTGATTCCCAGCTGTAATTTTAAACATTTTCTTCAGAGCAGTAGACTATTGACTAGCTGAGCAGAAGGGGCAGGTGCATCAAACAGAAGAGCAAAGATGAATTCTTGAGTTCTGGGCCATTTCCTCCAAGGACAATAACCCCCATCTTGTTTAACAACTCACCCGGCAGGGACTATTACACTCACTTTAATTGGCTTTTGTTTTAATTGCCCAGGTGGAGGGAGGGGGTCTTTTTGCCTTCCCTTATGGTCTTTAGGTTAACCCTGCCAAAACAGTGATGCGGGGTACACATATAAGGTAAGTTAGTCGAAAAACACTATAAAACATTAGTAGAGTACTTTAATGAGTACTTTTTGGAAGCTGAAAGATTGACCAGTGGCTCAGGTAGAGGATCAAAGCTGTCAAGGGAAGCTCAGTTCATATCAATACTAAGACGCATTATGGTCGGACACAATTACCCTCCTGCTATTAGTACATCAGCACCAATAGCCTCCACACTGTCCCGAACAGCTGGTGGAGACGCGCAGAGATGGGACAGTGAGTTGCTTAATGACAGGGAAAGAAAAAGATAATGAAAAAGGAAAAAAGTGAGTTTTGTGGCCGAGGCAGAAGAGAACAAAGAGTATGGACAAACAAAGTGTCAGGGTGAAGCATTGGTTGAAGAGTGATGAGAGGACAATAAAGGAGGGTCGGGTTAATGTCTCTGTTAGACTAGGTTGTTATTGCACCAAATGAGCAGTGACTGGTACACGTTTTACCTTTTTACCAATTTCAGGTGGCAGTGACTAATAGGAGTTGGCAATATGTTAAAAATATATCATGATCAATAAGAAGATTTTGTTTTGTCTTGCACAGAAAACTACTGCTTCAGAAATTCGTTTTAACTACAAAATATACATCCTATCCAATGTTCATAATACTTTATTCTACTTATTTTCATAAGAATATTGGCATTGTTACAGTAAACTTGATATTCCCAGATTAGCAGATCGCCATAACTACATATAATGATTACATTTTTAATTGCCCACCTCTAGTAGAGCGGGTTGCCCGTTCATCATATTAGTGGCAGTTCCATCCCTGTCCTCTTATACCTTGGGCAAGAGCGGTTGGTGATCTGGTAAAAAATATAATACCACGATTTTCTTCAGCCAAGATCATAATTTCAATTTTATTTAATTTTTTGTTGACTTTGTAATTTTTTTAATGCACGGAAGACTACTGCTGTCAGTGTCTTCATA
>JAVQJW010138258.1:0-11783 GCA_036025195.1 Hypseleotris klunzingeri
TGATCACAATGACATGATCAAGAGTTTGGTTATTATTTTTCCTTGACGCTGACCGGCCCATGAACGGCGCGGCCCACCGGGAATTCTCCCGACTCTCCCGATTACCCACTCCGCCTTTGAAAGAGATGCATGGAAGCTTAAAGAGGCCCACGCAGTTATGTTGAATGTAGTGAGAATGGGAAAATGTGTCCGATGCTGGGACCAATATCATTTATTATACTTTTTCCTAATTATGAGCAGATTGGTGGATCGGTAAATGTGGCCAATACGGGAACCGATATCAACAAGCATCTCCTCCTCCTTCACCACTCAGCACCAGAACCATCTCCCTCCTCTCCATCACCACCTCTGTAACAGAACCATCTCTCTCCCCTCCACCACCAGCTTATCAGAACCATCTCACTCACTGCCATATCTACATCAAACATCACAAACACCTCCTACTTCACCACCTCAGCACCAGAACCATCTCACTCTCCACCACCATCTCATCAGCACCATCTCCCTCTCTTCAATTACCACCTTAGTAACAAAACCATCTCACTCTCCTCCACCAGCAATTCATCAGAACCACCTCAATCACTACCTTCCCCACCTCAAACATCACAAACATCTCCTCTTCCTTCACCACCACAGTAGCAACAGAACCATCTCCCTCCCCTCCACCACCTCATCAGAACCACCTCACTCACTACCATCCCCACCTCTAACATCACAAACATCTCCTTTACAACCTCAGAACCATCTCACTCTCCTCCATCACCTCTGCATCAGAACCACCTCACTCACTACCATCACAAACATCTCCTCCTCCTTCACCACCTCAGCAGAACCATCTCACTCTCTTCCATTACCACCTCAGTAACAGAACCATCTCCCCCCCTTCACCACCACCTCATCAGAACCATCTCACTCACTGCAATCCCCACATCAAACATCACAAACACCTCCTCCTCCTCGTTCACCACCTCATCACCAGCACTATCTCACTCTCCTCCACCACCACCTCATCAGAACCATCACACTCACTACCATTCCCACCTTAAACATCGCAAAAACCTCCTTCTCCTCCTTCACCACCTCATCACCAGCACTATCTCACTCTCCTCCACCACCACCTCATCAGAACCACCCCACTCACTGCCATCCCCACCTCAAACATTACAAACCTCCTTCTCCACCTCAGCACCATCTCACTCTCCACCTCCATCACCACTTGGACAGCTATGGACCCATTCCCAGTCTTCAGAGACCCGCCCTAAAAACTCGACAAGCCCCTCCTCCATCTCCCCACACACGTTTCTACCCTCTTCAGTTGGCTCTTGTCCACATCATAGTCAGCCCAAATACAGTCTATAGTGAACTTTCCAGGGAAAATAACACAATTACAGAGTACACAGGCCTCTGCATTATTGATGAAGTTGCTTTTCAACCGCTTCACTCAAAAGATCTAAATAAATTATCACCATGGAGACGCATGTCAGTGTTGCCCGGACATTTAATGAATATCAAATAAATATGCAAAACAAAAGGGGGCTCTACACATCATTAGGTCCGCCTTAAAAACAGGGCGAGTGGAGTTTGAACAGTGGCTCTTTGGTGAAGGCCATTGTCTTCTAGTATGGTGTACACTGGAGCGCTTAAGGTGGCGCGAACTGATTTTTGAAACTGTAAAAAAAATGTATACGTTTGAATGCAGTTTTGACAATCAATTTATACTATAGTTGTTGACTAAAATCGAAATTGTGTCAAAGGGTTTCACCAAAAAATAAAAAATAATTTTTGGGCTTTATTTGATAGGACAGTAGATTGACACCAAACCAGGGAGAAGAGTGGGGAGTGACATTTGGCAAACTGTTGTGAATAAGGCGCTACCCTCTCTCTCCTCATCCTATAAAGCTCTTTTCAAACTCCTCCCACAGTCTTGCACATGAAGCACACACTGCCCCGTCTGGATTCACAAACCAGGAATAATTATTAAGCAGACCTCCGCCAAGGCAGCCTATTAAAATACTGCATCCAGACGATGACTCAGATCACTCCCAAAATCTAATGAATTGTTCCTTGTGTCATTTTATCCAAATATGTCAAGTAGTTTTTGAGTAAAATCACTTTCAGACGGAAAAATGCTACCAACGGTTCTACACATTATCTGGTGCACTGTGAGAATGACACTTATGATGTAGCCAAATAAGTAGCTGCTATTTTAGGAAATAAATGTAGTAAATATCGCTGGGAGAGTTTTAATGTTTTTGTAAAACTATGGCAGCATACATTACTGTATGTTTTTTAGCATTCCCAGGTTGCTAAAACTTTTTGCTAAAAGGCTTTTTGCTGTCAGCAAATCTCAAGATACCTACTAATTGGCTCCAAAAAGTCCAAAAAGCTAAAATGTAGGTGTGAAAAAATATATTCCAGTCCGGCACTTGAATTGGATGTAATTAAACAATCAAGAATGTGTTTTAACACCTTTTTTTCAAATTTTGTATACTATATGAAATTATCGATTTTATTTAATGTATTTTAAATTTTAACCAAAAGGAGGATGAAACATTAACTTTTTTTCTCTGGCTGTATGCAATAAATATGTAATTAAATAAAAGGGTTGTGAGAGAGATTTATTTCCATCCGTAAATCAAACTTAATTGAACAGGTCTGCTCTAGCATAATGACTGAATATCAAAATCAACACTGTATTCTAACTTGATTATCTTTTGCCAGCCAGTTGTCAGTATTTGCATCACTCTATTAGCGGAATGCCATGAGAACCCAAAGCATTTCTCTCCACTTCTCTCTCCTGATTGTTGGGGGTTCATGTTTGACGATGCACCTCACATCCTGTTAGCTTACCCCGGTCAGAGGTTAGCAGTGTTAGCCTGAGTGCATATTTATCAGACTGGAGACTCACATGTGAAGAAGTCTAGGTTCACTGCTAATGGACTTCAATCCTCACCCCCACCATCACTCATTATGGCTTGGAATATGCTAGTATATAGGGGCTTTCACACCTTCACTGTATGGAGGAAATACTCGAGTGAGAATGGTACAGCAAAATATGGTTCAAACAGTTGATAGAAGAACGGCTGGCCCAAGATTTCACCCCAAAAGTGATTAAAAGTTAGCGTTTTTTGACTACATCCGGGCATTTTCGAGATTACCCATAATGCAACGTGCCTTAGTTGTGGACAACAATCGCCATAATGTATTGCGTTTGCCTGTGACTAGCATGAGAGTAAATACATATTCTCATAATTTTGTGGCAATTACAGCTAGTTATCAATCTTGTATACTAAGTTCTGATTAGAATCGACGTAAGCGTATCTAAATATATTATGTGTATTATGATTTAAACATTATAACAGATCCGAAATTTGATCAAGATGATGGAAAAAAAACTACCTGGTGTGTCAATAAAATATGTCCGTACTCCATTTCTGGCTGGATACTTCAAGTACCTCTCGGATGTTTATATGGACATTCATCCAACGTTAGACCAATTAAGTCCACTTTCTGTCTATATCACACTTTTGCCTCTATATGAAGGTTGTCGTAGTAGTCAAATAGCATTTCATCCCAATTTGAAATAAAAATAATCCTCACAAACTAAATGACAATTGCTCAAAACGCAATGCTTTTCAATGAGTGGAGAGTTTGTTTTCATCGACCTTACCGCCATCTCGATTTGTGACAACAATTACCTATGTCTAACAAAGAAATAACATCCGTAGTTTATACTTTTTGTTTCTGGGTAGATTTAAACTAGTTGAGGCGTGATTTTGTGCTGCTACATTTAAGAATTTCTATATGGTTTTTAGTCTTGGTTTATACTATGACTTTGTAGTTATGGCATATTTTAAAACGACAATGTACACGGAAAAGGTTTTTAACAACCTTCATTTAAAATAAGAATTGCTCAAATGAACTAAACTGAAATGGCTAGTGAAGGTGTCTGGTAAGGTTTGAAGCAAAAATGTCAAGGTCTGCCCATGTACATGATTATCATGCAGTTCATTCTGTACATAGCTCTGTCTTCTTTTTTTCCCGTGACCTTACATTGTAGGATTTGGTGTGAACCATGTGTAAGTGTGTCCTCTCTGAGTGCTGACGTACAGACCCTTTACCTGCTTCATAATGAATGAGGACTAAAAAAGACCACCATCAGCACTTCCTCTGTGATACTCAATACTCATTCATACATGTCTGTCATTGTCACCACGGTTCACCTCTATACCTCAAACTTTTCACAAGTACTCTTTAAATGGGCTAGAATCATGTCTAAACCTCTAAGCAAAATAGGTGTTGATTTAGAACTATGCATTATTAATACGAACAATACAATAAGTCTGGATTATAAGTCAAAATCATTCTAAAATTGAGATGTCCAAACCAACAAGATATGTGCCAGACTAAACCAGCTTTAAAATGCGCCAAAACTGGGCCTAAGCTGTTTATAAAGGAAGAGCAAGCTACTGTATAGTCAATGTATCAAAAACAAACTGTGTTAAAAATAAATTAGCTATACTGAACTGCCAAAACATTTTCAGGAGGACCAGTAGACACTAAAAAGTCACACATGCAGCACACAGCTTGTTGTTAGAAAGTTACGTTTGTAAAGTTTGTATATGACACGGCCAACAAAGCATGCACCGCTAGGCTTGTAAACGGCTGATCAGATTGGTTTGTCCACAAAATCGCAGAGAAATAGAAAAAGTCGGTATGGGTTAGTATATTGATAAATTCATAAATCTAGTTACCTTACGCTTCTGCCTGTTTTTTTTAATTATTGTAAATATCTGCCTATGATGGATTTTGGAGTTGTGTGAGAAAAACAAAATAAACTAAACTGGAAACTTGCAAAATTTTAGTTTGTGCAAAGGTCAAAGTATATGTAAAACAGGTGAGTAGGATGAGGGTTAAACCATGGTAATCATACCCATTGGTTCTCAAACTTTTTTTCAGGAGCCCCATATTTTGTTTGGCCAATATAAACGCGACCCAACTTTTAAGTCTTGTTCGGCACTATACGCTCATTTTTTGTTTTCAGTTTGGTGTTTTTTTGACGTTCTAATATTTTTGATTTTTGCTTATTTAATCTCAATTTACATTTTTTTTATTATGATTTTTTTTGTTTGATAGTTTTGAAAACACCCCCCAAAAATTTTTAACTGAAAAATCTTTGATGACCCAACAAAATTTTTGGGCGACCACTTTTGTGTCCCGTCCCCATGTTTGAGAATTAATGATCTAAACCAATCCATTACTTTAGTCAGTAATGTTAAAGTTCTTTTCCCTGTCACCTGGCCTTCCTCAGTTCCAGTGGTGAGTTACTGCTCCCTATTGTCCCGACAGCCCCATCATACATCACTGAACCCGCAGGAACCGTGGTGAACCGGCTCCTTTGTGTTCCCAGTGTGTGCCTGATGTAGTGATCAAGAACTTCAGCCTGTCTCTGCACATGCACGTGCTGAGTTCAGAGCCCGGGAATTTACAGCGCTATGATCTTCCCATTCCTCACTCTCACTTTGTCACAGTATTGATCTATTTACCTTCTCTCAGTCCACTGCATCTCTGCTTCACATTCCCATCTGATGTACCATTTCATCAGCTGGAGAGCAAGGCTTTGAAGTTTATGCTGCTGTATGGATGCATTTACAGCTCTCAACATTCTGGTCCATTCACACAGACATGAGAAGATAACTATATCTGCCAGTCTGTGTCTCGTAGGCTAGCGTTTCATACAATTAGTACATACAATTAGTATTTTTAGTATTTTGCACTGTATAAGTCATCCATTATAATTATCAAACCCTGGGTAAAAAAATGTTGTGTGTACCTTCACTATTCAACCAAAAACAGTTATAGTTGTGGTCTCTATGGATATTAAATTCTACATTATCTATTGTGTGAATATTTCAATTCTGTTAAATGTGTTATAATTTCTCCATTGGCAAACCTAACAATGTGCAGTTTTAAGGACTGTGGGGCACAACTCCTTACAGCCCTATTCGGCCGTTTCAGGCTTAAACCTTCATCCGCCCTTGCTTTCCATCCTTTGGATAGTACACAATGTGGAGCCAGGCGTGAGCATCGCCTGCCATTGCGGGGCCCCATCTACCCTTGCTAGTTTACCCATAGCTGGGACAGTGGTTGAGAGACGCCAGGGCATGTCCCCACGCCGGTGGGCCTGCGCGCATTCTCTCTGGGGCCCACTGCTGCTCCGAGATCCCCTGCAGTTTAGCCTGGGATCACAAGGTACGCAGTTGCCGTGCGTGGCCACGAGGAGGAATAATCAAAAGAGACAATAATTAAATAATCTTCAAAATAGTAGCTTTTAGTATATACAGTATTAGGTCTAGATTGAGCCATGTAGGTTTGTGCCAACTACTACCTTTATGTTAATTAAGAGAAACATGTACTAGTAAGGAATTGGAAGTTGTGTTTTATTCTTCTTCTGCATAAAGTAAAATAAGTCACTTTTGTATATTATAGGCTTTTTAAATAACAGCCATTAGAAAATAGTATTATAGTTCTTCTCTCTTCTCCTCATTGTAAGTGCTGCTGGTGACACCTGTGTTTTGACATGTTCATCTGTAGACCACCTCCATTCTTCAGAGACACATCAGCTTTACGACACACACACTTAAGAGCAGCCAGGGTCATTAAAACAGCATCAACACATGGAAACAACAGGGCACCATGTAATCACCTCATCAAGGCCTTTATAAAACTCACACTACAAGCTCAATTAAAAGCCTTTTATGAATGTGCATTTACATAAATACTTTATTATTTATTGCAATGACTTTTGGAAGAGTTCATAAAATGGCAGCTATAAATCACATTGTATTACCCATGTGCCATAGGGTCATAAAGCAGCACCCCACTCCTCCAAGATCTCATGATGTCATTTTATTTTTTTTATTTTTATAAAGGTTAAGGTACCCACTATTGTCCCCGTAGGATAATGTGTCCTCTGCATTTGACCCATCCCTGAAATGAGGAGAGTGAGATAGTTCTGCTCTTGGTGTGGTGGTGATGGAGGAGAGTTTGATTGCTCTGCTGCTCAGGTGGTTGATGGTTCGGCAGATGAGGTGGTTATCAGTCAGAACAGAGTGAGATGGTTCTGGTGTTGAGGTGGTGATGGAGTAGAGAGATCGTTATAGTGGTGAGGTGGTGATGGAGGAGAGTGAGATGGTTATCCATGTGAGGTAGTGATGGAGGTGGGTGAGATGATTCTGCTGCTGAGGATGTGATGGAGGAGACTAAGATGGTTCTGCTGCTGAGGTGACGATGGAGGAGAGTGAGATGGTTCTTTAGAATAAGACAGCTGAACAGTGATTGGCTGAGTGGTCGAGGAAGTAGCATGAAAATTGCTAAATGAGGTGTGTATGCTATGTATATTATGGGCAACATGGAAACAACAATCCCATTATGCTAACTAGACCATTTGCAAATGCTAACACCAAATGTGAACGCTAATTGCGAACAGAAATTTCTATAGTTTTGCCTTAAAATATATCAAGGCTTGCATTTCTGTTAGCTCCTATTTGTCTTGCTGAATTAAGTGAATTATTCTGAGTTTGTGAGCTCTCCTCTCACCACCTCCAGGGCTGTGTGCTCCTGCCTGCCCCACACAGAGCAGGGCAGCGCTCAGGAACAAGGCTGCTGAATTATTCAAGAACAAATTATCCATTGAAATGTGTAAAAGGACTAAAAAGAGAACAATAAGAGCAACACTTGCGAATGTATTACCTCACTGTTGATGAAAAATAGAATACACAGCAGGGTACCCAAGTCTATTTCTGTTTGTGTAGTTCTAATGGTGCCCAACTGTAACTAATCACTATTTGTTTTTACTTAGTCTTTTTAGGGATGGGTGGGTACCTATAGACTATCCTAGGCAACTATGGGCCTTAGACAGGACACATTCTAGACACTCGCTTGAACATAAGAAAGACTACTTCTAAGTCACCTGCCAATATGCCATACCATACCTTTAAGTTGTAGTCCTAAAATAAAAAAAAGTTCAAAATTAAAATTGAAAAATGCTTAAGACTGACTATCTGACCCAGTTATATGATGTAAAGTAGGGTGTCTGTAATCATTTTAGTCCAGGGGAGGGGCTGAAAGCAAACTCAAATATGATTGGTCAAAGTAGTACCCCACCAACTGTAAATTGATGTGGGGAAGGACTAAAGTAAAAATAATAAATATGACCTACTTTACATCATAGAACAAGGTCAGATAAAGCATTTCTTACATTTCTAAACTTTTTTTTATTTTAGAAAAGTTACAGACTACACCTTTAGTATAAATATTTGCACCCAAAGAGCACTATTAGCACATCAATGCTAATAATCGTGATTAGCAACAGAGCACTTCCTTATTCCGATTTTCACAGCAGGCTAAACCAATAACAGATGAAGCTACATCTATCAACCAATAATAGCACTGGGCTGTCTATTTTACATATTTTTTTTTCGGTGTGTTCAATTAATAATCCATAGAAATGTTTCTGCTGTTGGGTGGTGACAAATCAGCCGAGAATGAGATGGTTCTCCTGCTGAGATGGTGATGGGTGACAGTTCCACCACACAATAAAGCCTACGTACAATGCCTATATACCCTGTTTACCACAAACCCTTAGGATATGAAATGCTTAATGTACAGTCTGTAAATGGGCTATGGTCCAAACAGCAGCTTGTAAACACTTCCAGAGGCACTTGACTATATTCTGCTGAGACTAGCCCGCTGTTAGCCCCTCTTTACTCAGGGACAGAGCTGCTCACATCTCCCAACAGGTGCGTCCATTAGCAAGCACACAAGGATTACTTCTTTCACTCCACTGTATCACGTGGGCTAGCGCACTGCAAAAAAAAATGTAGTTCAAATGGAATTAGGGGACATTTTGTAAGGATTTAGAGTAGGGGTGTCCAAACTGGCCCACGGTACAAATGTGGCCCACAGAGCTTTTTTTTCTGTACATCTCAATTGTAGTAGTTTGGTACATTTCTGACTGACTTGGCTATATACAGTATGCTATATGTATATGCTAGGACATAATGGTATAATGGGAGATCCTTAAAACGTGCATCTAAAAAAATATGTATTACTTCAAAAAGCCTCTACTGTCCATTGAGTATTATTTAGTAACAGTGAAAAAATAATATTAATATCCATATCTCTGGGACTCTGTGAGACCTAAAAACAAATAAATGTCTGATGGTGATAGCGATTAGCACTGATGCTAACAGCTCTTTGGGTGCTAATAGTTAAAGAAATAGTACAGCTATATTGGCAAGTGACTCAGAAGTAGTCTTTATTATGTTCAAGGCTGCTTTATTGTTGAGTTTTACCATGACAGGCACTATTTTCGGAATTGTTGCTAAAATATGTATAAATATAACAAAAAATAGGGATCTTATTTCAATAAGAAAAAAACGTGTTAAACTAGTACTATTTACACTGAAACTACTTAAATAATCTAGGCCTTTTAAGTTCCTTTTTTTCAGTGTGAGGAAGTACTTCAAAGCTTACTACACACTTCATGTTATTTATATACTTCTGTGTTCCCTGTTGAGTTTTGTTGTACTTAAATTACCTGCCAGTGGCCTGTACCGCACTAAGGAAGCTCTGCGGGTTGGACGTAAACACATTTTTTTAGCGTGCTCTCTTGGGGTCGCTACATAAAAGAAAGCTAAAGTTATGTGAGGGCAGCGCTTGGGAGAGCCAGGCACGCTGTATTCATTTGTTAGCACAGAAAATACAGAAAGATATGGATTTGTAGAGCGCCATCAAAGCACCGTAGCAGAGTTTTAATGGGCTGGATGAGATGAAAGCTAATGAAAGGCAAACAAAGGAGATGCTGGAGAGAACAAGGCTAGGGGGTGGTGTGAGAGGGGTGGACCAGGGTGAGTGGAGATGGTGGTGAAGGTTGAGAAGATGCAGTGACATGGACTGCTCAAATAGTAATAATGGATTAGATATTATATTAGATATTTATTACAAGGTTTTTATATACAACTTACAGTAGGGATTAAAAGTTTGGGCACCCCAGGTAAAATGCCCAGAAATCTTAAAGAACTGGAAGACTTTTGTAAGGAAGAAGATACCTCAAACAGGAATTGAAAGACTCTTAGCTGGCTACATGAAGCGTTTATAAGCTTGCCAAAGGGGACAGTACAAGCTATTAACTCTGCAGGGTGCCCAAACTTTTGCAGCCACCATTTTCTGTTATTTTGAAAGTGTAAATAATGGAAATAAAATCTAACTTTTCATATTGACAAGAATGTCTCATCTGTAATTTGATGCCTTTTGAAGATTTTTCCATCTTTTCTTGGCTTCTTTATGCACATTAATACATTTTTTTTTTACCTGGGGTGCCCAAACTTTCGATTCCCACTGTAAAATGTTCTTTATCAATTTTGGATGGCAGTGGTGTAGTGGGTAAGCCTGCAATTGGATTGTCATTGTGTCCCTTGGCAAGACACCCATATTACTGAATGAATGTGGTTGGTGTTTGGTGGTGGTCGGAGGGGCCATGGGCGCAGATTGGCAGCCTCTGTTAGTGTGCTTCATGGAGATTGAATGAAAAATTATGAATAACATCTGTTTAGCTGTGAGGGTGTCAAGGCTTTGTTTATATCCCAGAAAAAGTAAGTAGTAAAAAGGGGTTGGACTAAATTTTGGAAACCCCTTGAAGCTGGCACAAATGGTTTGTTCCTGTTTTGAAACTGGGACAAATAAAACAGGCTTCTAAACAAACAGTTTTTCACTGAGTCCAGGTGGGAGCTCCACAAAATTGTATTTGATAAAACAGGACAAAACTAGAAAGTCCTTTGAGAGTGAAGACCTTCACCAAGGCAGCCGTTTGAAAAAATCTTGAATCCAGACCAAAATGAAAGGTGGACAGACAAACTGAAGGACAAACACTACTGAAAACATTACTTCCTTGGCAGAGGTAATACAGGTCTAAATAAAGTCTAAACTGGGACCTTACTAGGTCTAAACAAGGTCCACACCAGGACTAAATCAAGAAGTTGCACAACCTCAAATGGTGACCTAAATCTATCCAAAATAGACAAAATAAATGTACAAAAAACAGCCCAATATATAGGACCTTAAATAAATGGCTTCCTTTTCAACATTGTCTATACCCTGTTCCTGCTTTGGTACAATCTACTTCCTCACCTTCACAAAGCTCCCCCTCCTCTTCCTCTCCCCTCCCTCACTGTATGATGTAACCATGCTGTGTGTACTACAGTAAAGTGCTGAGACAGTGAGATGCGGAGTGCCAAGTGGGACCTAGATTCCCCACCCACACCTGTACAGTGAACAGTAAAAGATGCCTCATTTACTGCAATAATTCACAGAGTTCCACCTGTTCCAAGTGTCTACTGCAGGGCTGGAGGGCATGTCCCCAGGGCTGACACAGAGAGAGAGATGAAGCATCAACCAGTCTGCCAGGGAAACTGAAATGAGGACCTATGGAGGTGGAGGGGCCCAGGAATAAACCAGGTCTAAACTAAAACCGGACTAAACTAGAAAGCCCTTGGAGAGTGCAAACCTCCACCAAGGCAAATGTTTTGAAAAAATTCTGGATCCAGAGCAAAATTTAATCAATTGTTCCTAGTGTTATTCCTGACCTTCCCTGAAAATTTCATTAAAGTCAAAGTCAAAGTCAAAGTCAACTTTATTGTCAATTCTGCAATATGTACAAGACATACAGAGGATCGAAATTGCGTTTCACACAAGCCCAAGGTGCAGACAGTAAACATTTAACA
>JAVQJW010138281.1:0-16698 GCA_036025195.1 Hypseleotris klunzingeri
AATTTTAATCACCTCTTCCTTAAACAAGTCCTGACCATCCCTGAAAGCTTCATCCAAATCCGTGCAGTAGTTTTTGAGTTATCTTGATCACAGACACGCACGCACACACACACACACACACACAGGCGATCACATAACCTCCTGGCGTCGGTAAAAAGTGTAAGTGCGTGTGAGTGGTTACCGGCTGCATGCGTGGTCGAGCAGCAGAGACACAGAGTCCAGGCCACAGTCCAGTTTAGTGTTGTGATACAGACAGCGCTCTCTTTGTAGATCCACCGCCTGTTTTAACAAAGTCTGGAGACGACGAGGGGGCAGCATCACTGACGGAGGAAGGTAGGCTGTGAACAACATACATAACACCAGGGTAAAAACTAAATAAAGACTTTTAATACAAGAAACCTATTAGAATATTTGAACAGAATATAGTACATCTTTGTTTTGGCTTTATTGAATGAGGACGAAGCCAAGAAACACCTTGATGTATAGACTGTTGTATGGATTATGTTTTAATGAAACTGAAGACACATTTCAAAATGGTGAAGAATAAAGTTTTTTTTTTTTATCTTAATCCTAAGCCAGGCCAAATCAGAACAAACCTAACCATTTCAAACTAGGACGTAAGCCCAAACCACAGTTGAACAAAATGAAAACCAGAACAAAACTATGTCTGAACCAGATATAAAACAAAGTCTATCAGGTCCAAACCAGAACTAAACCAGGTCCCAAAACCATTAAACATCAATTTCAAGCTTTTCAGTGCAGAGCTAACACAACTGTCTCTAATTGCAACTAAATCCACACTGGAACTGCAAGAGACTTCAGAGGATCATTACCACAGCTCAGAACCACTATTTCACATGTTTACCTCCTGGATTAAATATTGTACAGTGTATTGCGTTGTGTTTTTAGGGCCATACTGACTTTGTAGTTTGTCCAGCAGCTTTGTTCGAGACGCGGTGCCCTTTCCCTCCCACTCAGCCTTGGCCCGAAGGTCGTCTGCGTGGCTGCACATCAAGTACCTGCAAAACACACCACAGACTATTAGTAATGTGAGTAAACAACAGCATATATCAAACAGGCAAAACATTATGACCACTGAAAGCAGATGAAGTGTATAAGACATTCTCTCTTCATCACAAGACCAGTTAGTGGGTGGGATCTATTAGGTAAACATTTTGTCTTCAAGTGTTCAAGTATAATGTGTAAAAAAAAAATGAGCAAGGATTTTAAATTGACAACAAAAAAAAATATTCAAGGATTTAAAAAAGTGTAACTCGGTGTCAGATTAATGCTGGTTCTGACAGAGAGGTGTTAGAATACACAGTGTGGTTTACATAATGTTGTGGCAGTTTAGTTATCGCATGTTGGTGCCACAAAGCCCATTTTCTAAAACTAAATAAAAGAGAAATATACAAGTGTTGAACCAGGGTATTGGACCCAATGGTTTAGTGTAAGCCAGTTTTTTTTCTCTGTATTACTTAGAGATGCAGCTGAACGTGACTCATCTGCTCCACACTTTAATAAAACCTACTACTATTTTATTTTCACAGTTCCTCTAAACACTCGCCTCCACTGCACCAAGACTATTATTTACTACGTGACGAGTAGTAGTGGAAATATTTCTATGGAAATATTGGAAATTCCGGCTGCTGTGTGTGATCACCTAAACAACTGGTTACTAAGCAGATGTCCTTCTTGATATAAACCTACTTATTTCTTTGGTCTGGTATGTATTGTGGCTTGCATTTTGACTGCATGTAAAGGAAATGATGAATCCCTGACCTTCTGCACCAAAGGCAGATATACTGGTGCAGCTGTCCTGGGGCAAACTGACGGAGATATGGCAGCCATACAGCATCAATGGCCTCACAGTCACAATCACACTACCACGTATGTATTTAATGCAAGGTGGTTAATGTATCTTGCTCAATGACACATGAGATTGAACAGAGGGGTGTAGGGCTAACTTTTAAAAGCTAAGTTTATAGATTTAAATGAGCTGTATTTGAATGGTGGACGCTGTTCAGCAGTGGTTCTCAAACTCCTCTTTAGAATGGGGGGCTTAAAATAAGTCCTTGTCAAAGTCCATTTCTACACTATGTTTAGACCTGGTTTAGTTCTATTTAATTTCAGGTTAAGATGTGTATTGGTCCTGGTTTAGACCCAGTCAAGTCCTGGTAAAATCCTGGTTTAGTCCCGATCTGGTCTTGGTTTTCTCCTGGATTAGACATTAATTAAAACGGTCACAGTCATGGTTAAGACCTGGTTTAGTTTTAGTGAAATACAAATGAACTTAAGACACATATTGTAGTAGTACTTGGTGTGATATTATATATATAGATAATATTGAAGAGTATTTGAGTGGTACTAACCCGCTGAGGATGTGGATGCGCTCTGTGTTATATTTCAGAGGAGTGAGTTCAGCTCTGAGCACCTGTAAGGCCTCCAGGACTTTACCATCCTCCAGATACTCCAGATACTTCTGCTGCAGCAACAGAAACTTCATCCTCTGTCAAGACCAGTTCAGTTAGACACATTTACGCCTAGCAATATATGACTTAATACAATGCTTGTCTTTTAATTATTTACTTACCACAATGGCGCTGGGAGAATGCATTAGTGCTTTCAACTCATTCAAATCACTCTCAGCCTGAAGAATTACAGAGAAGAAACATTAACAACATTACATAATGTATATAATACATATAATACATTTTTTATTTGTAATTTACTTTACTACAACTTCACCAGTTTCACAATTTCACGCAATTATTTAATACTAAGGTTTACAATACATGGAACCACAAGAGTAAATGTCCTTAATGTAAATGTTCCACAAGCTCATTAATAGCTTGTTGTAGTAGTTCAATCATTATTACATTTTAATCATGTTCAAATGTTTCCATACCTATACAAGTTTTTAGTTTGCCAGGTTGCATACAAATCCTGGCTAAAAACAAATAATTATTAATATTATTATTTTAAGTACGAATGCTGTATTTAAATTTGCAAGTTAACACTAGGGTGTACCTTTGTACTACATTTTCTCACATCACTACCCTCCCTTCCAATTCACAAATACTGGCACTGCCTGGTCTCTGCAACATACTGTATTCCTATTCTCATCCAAACAAGCTGTCTGCGTCAAGGTGAGGCAGAAAATCTAAAAATAACATTGTACCTATGACATTGACCTATCAGGACAAGGTCTTTCCTTTGAGTAGATACAGTATAATATGATTTGCTTTACTTATAGGAGGCCTCATTTAAAATCACCTTGTCCCACTCGCCCTCCATCACGTGGTTTCGAAACTTGGTGGCGGACGGATGCTCGAGACGGCAACCAGACTCCTGCATCAAGAGGTCCACTGTTTGACTGTGAAAATAGTAAGAAAAGAAGTTGATCTTATGAAATGAAAGAAAAATAATAAATAAATACATTTGTACTAAACAGGTCTGCCTAATAAAGTGACCAGTGGGTGTCTAGGCTATGACCAAAAAATAAGGTTGATAAATAGTCATTATTGGGGTAAAACTGCATTTATTGTCATAGTCATAACCTTAAGTAGTACTCTCCTCTGCAGTGTAGATTCTGGCTCCTACACCACTTTATCTAATGTAATTTACCACCAGTGTGAAACTAGAAAGCACTCGGAGAGAGTGCATACCGACGCCAGGACAGCTAATTTCCTCTATGCAATGTTTTGGCACTAACCGCGACTTTAATCTGTGATGTCTAAGGGTATTGTTAACGAGCAATTAAGAGGCCCGCCCCCTAACCATGACAAATATGGGAAGAGTCTATTTGGTGTGTTTGATTTGTCTGGATGTTTGTGAAGGATGTTTCTGCCAAGTTTTGTAAATTTCCCTAAAGGAACATTTTGCATGTAGTCCATAGGTGGCGCTAATGAGGTAACTTACATCATATTGGTTAGATACAGTGTGTTCAGGCGTAGTTTGTAAAGCGGTGTTTCGTAATCGGGCAAAGTATGTGCAAGTTAGAGGCTGACAAATACCCTGACTTCCCAATTTCAATCCAATATGGTCGACTTCCTGTTTGTCGTAGGGCGGGGCCATAATAATATTTTATGTTCAGCACGATGTGGAGAATCACTGTACCAGGTTTCATAGCTCTCTGCCAAAGTAAGTGTATCGAGAGTCCCATCGGAGTCATAAACATGGGGGGCGCTATAGAGGCATTCTTTATTCAACCGTAATAATTTGCATATGTCCAATAAATAGACCTTAGCCCGAATCACAGTGCCAAAATTCATGAGATTTGGTTAATGTTCACTAGGAATAATCCGTCCAATAAAATGCTCAAAGTCATTAATTTGTTAATTAATTAATTATCATTAATCGAAGAAGTACCAAACTCAGTCTAGTTCAGCGTCTTCATCAACTGCCCAGAAAGTTAGAAAAAGATGGGGCAAAAACTTCTTGAGTTATTGCATTTACAAATTTAATCCTTAATTAATTAATTACTTAATTAATATTCATCGCAGATGTACCCAAATCTATACAGTTCGGGTCCTTAGAATGTCACACGGTCACACGGCCAATCTGCGGACACGGATGCGGACGCGGACGAACATGAAACTATATAATAAGTAGCCAGGTCAATGCAAGGACTAAACCAGGTCTAAACCAGGACTAAACTGTGCCAAAGGAGAACAGTACTAAAACAGGAACAAAAGTGCTTCAAAAAGTCTTGTGAGCATCATTAGAAAGAGCCCACATACCTCCTGTGGTACCCACACCGCAGTTTGAGAACCTCAATTAAAATCTAGTACTCTGAGAACCGTTGACTGAGCACACGTGACGCCCCAGTGACTTATTTAAAGCTGCCATGTGTTTCTCACCACCTCTAAAGACGCTAAAAAGTTGAGAGCCGTGCAACGGAGCTGACATTAGACCATCTTTTGTGAGGTCGACAAATAAAGCTTTGCTCCACTGTGTGCCTGACAGCCCAAGTGGCATATTTATAAATAGTTTTCAACATTTTGTGCCAAATGGCGGGTGTGTGGTTAGTGCACATTTTACCTCATATGCCTCCCATTTGTTAACTTCTTTCTCATTTGGGCTTGGAGTGTTGTTATACTCATGACGTGGTACATGAAAAGCTTGCCCCACGCCAGCTGCATTTAATGTAACCATGTGCACCAGTAGCCCTTATTTGACATTTGTTTAACCCTTGTGTTCTGGACCATTTGGGAATTTGGGACATTTTATCATGCTTTTTTTTCTTTTTAGATTAAACAAGTTCATTTTGTCTTGTTACGTAATACTAAAGTTTGTTTATTCAGACAATAATAGTAATAGATGTTGTTTTTACCTTGGCATGTTTCGGCTGTACCACAGTCTTCCTCAGAAGACCTCAAAAGACACGTCACAGCACTCATGTGAGGCTTCTGAGGAAGACTGTAGTACAGTACAAACTTCAGTATTGCTTTTTTTCTCTTTTATTATCCCATAATATCGCCGAGATTATTGGATCACATCCGTCCGCATCCGCAGAGCCTACATGTGACCGCGATCACTCAAAAACGAATAGCAAGATCACTTTCAAACTTTGCACACACTTAAATATGATAAAGACACCAGACTGAATTGATTTTGGCACATCTACAATGAATATTAATTAAGTAATTAATTGATTAAGGGGTAAATTTGTGAATGCAATAACTCCATAAGTTTTTGCTGGATCCTCTTCAAACTTTCTGGACAGTTACATATCATATAGATACTGAACTAGACTGGTATTTTTCCAATTAATAATAATTAATTGATGAATGATTTGGAGCACATTAATTGAGCCATTAATCCTGGTGAACATAAACCAAATCTATGTGTATTAATGTACATTGGCAAATTATCAAGGTTGAATAAAGAATGCCTCAATAGCGCCCCCATGTTTTTGAACCCTATGGGACTCTGGATACACTTATTTTGTCAGAGACAAACCACAAACAGGAAGTCGACCATATTGGATTGAATTGGAAAGTCAGGCAAATTAGACAGCCTCTAACTTGCACTTACTTTGCCCAATTAGGTGGAAACAACAAACCTGAAACACCCCCTACCCTTGAACACATTGACCAATATGATGCCAGCTACCTCAATAGTGCCACCTGTGGACTGCATGAAAAATGTTGTTTTAGCTAAATTTACAAAACTTCAGAACATTCCTTCACAAACATACAGACATACCAAACAAGTCAAATAGACCCTTCCCATATTTCTCATGGTTTGGGGACGGGGCCTCTTAATTGCTCGTTAACAATAAAAACACAATCTACGATTAAAGTAGCGGTTGGTGCAGTAGCATCTGACCCAGACCCAATGCCTCACCAGGCGTTTTGCCGATATACATCTTGCTGTCGGATATGACAGCATGGGACTAGTTTGGTTATCTCTTTGGCTGTGTCACACCATGTGGTATAAATATCTGCAAGAATGCTTTTTTACATCCTTTTTTATCGAATTACTCTTAACTGTTGTCTGACTGACAGGTTTACATGCTTTTTGTTGTTTGTAAATTAGAGGGACATGGGGAACCAGTAGTTTTCAAAAAGCATAAGAACGATAGCGTCAGATCTTAGCTCAATGAAACGTAAAGAAATACCAGCAAGCCTAAGAGGAGAGGCCGTCAAAATCTGGCAGAAAGTGCAGTGTGGTAGCACTTGTAGATAAACACTATTAGTCAGATGAGATGTGGCAGGCCAAGACCATTAAGAAAATTGTTAGATGTGAATTTTGCCCGCTACCATATAGCAGTGAGAAACCCAGTATGAGTTGTTTTACTGCTTTTCCAATGGCTATTCTTACCATTTTAAAGAAAAAATAGCAAAGTGTTATGATGCATGTGCTGAAATAAGCCTTAGACTAAATCCCTTGTTGTAAAAATGACCCACAAAATGCTATGTTCTTATTTATGTGGTTTTCAATATTCTTTTGTTGTGATTTTACTCTGTTTTCTGCAGATAATGTGCAAGTTAAGTACAAGTCCAAGGTGGTCAAGTATACCTGGCCAATGCCTCACCAGGCTGTGGACTCCATCCCTTGGGTTCAGGTCACTTTAGCCAATGGAGAGACTCTTCAGACAAAACTGCTTGTCAGTCAACTGTTTCCATAAATAATTTAATTTACATTTTGTGTTGCAATTTACGTTTTCCTTTTCTCCTCATTTGTTTCAGATTGGTGCTGATGGACAAAACTCAATGGTGAGGAAGGCATTAGGGATTCCAACAGTCAAGTGGAACTATGACCAGTCTGCAGTTGTTGCTGTGCTTCATCTGTCAGAGGTTTTATCTTATTTGCGTCATTCTACATTATTATAGCACACAATGCCTTCATTTATACATATCCCTATGAAAAGCTTTAATTGTGTTGGTAAATTTGAAATGACATTGTCATAAAGAGAACAATACACCTACCCATCAGCAGTCTGTATTGTACCTTGTTTACAAATGCAGCATATGTAATTATAGGGTGTATTTACAATAGAATACCAAAGAATACAAGTTTAACGTATTTATGTGTTTGATAGCCCACAGAAAACAATGTTGCCTGGCAGAGGTTCCTCCCAACTGGACCATTAGCAATGTTACCGGTAACATTTATTTACTCTTCTTAGTTCAACCTGCAAATCCTTGAACCTTGTGTGTTTTATTAGTGCCAGATAATGCTACAGCGTTAATGTTTACTACAGCTGTCGGACACAGAGAGCTCTTTGGTGTGGTCCACCAGCCATCAACTCGCTCAGGAACTGCTGCAGCTGGATGAGGAGAGCTTTGTAGATGCAGTCAACTCAGCCTTTGTGAGAAATCCTCTTTTATAGCAAAAGAAAGTGTCACATTTTCCAAGTTTGTCATCAGCAAGCCGCTGCCTTTCTGTTTACTGTCAGGTTACTCTTGTGCTGAACTGTTTTTACTGATTCACACAAACAATATTGTCACAGTTTAACCCATCTTTTATATTAGACTAATATTTTTCTGTGGCTAGGATGTACCGTGATTTTTTTTTGTTTGGAGAAAGTCCTTTTTCCCAAGCTGGCTATTTTTACTGGGCCTGCTGATGGACAGGGTCACCACGGTTGAGTCACGTTTGGTTTCAAGCCTGGTTTGCTAATTAAACCTGTGGTCTCCCAGTGTCGACCATTACTGCATGGAATGTTTTTCAAACAGAGTTAATTCCACCGTATAGCCTGGCCGGCATCTTCTTTTAATTAGCCCGGCTCACGTGCCCTGCCAAACCAGTTAGTTAGAGAAGGAAAAAGCTTTTCCTGGCCTGCACTTCAGCTTTGCTCCATGTCAGCTAATTTCTTTGTCCACTCTGAAGAATAATGTCTGTTTTCTCGCTTTGTCTTCTGTGATTGTGTGTGCCACAGTGGAGTAATGAAAACCAGTCGGAACTGGTGGAGACAGCTGGCTCTATGTTTCGCAGTGCCCTCTCCACCCTTATGCCTTCTGCAGGTTCACCTCGACAGCTCCCTCCAAGTGTAGCAGCTATTGGCCCAAAAACCAGAGTCATGTTCCCCCTAGGCATGGGCCATGCATCAGAGTACATCAGGCATCGCGTGGCTCTAATTGGGTATGGGTATAAAGAGATATTAAAAATGAAAAAAGCCTATGCATATTATCATCCATCTGTTTCTTGTACTGTATGTGTTTGTCTCGTAGAGATGCAGCCCATCGAGTCCATCCATTGGCCGGTCAGGGAGTCAACTTGGGCTTCGGAGATGTGGCTTGCCTCACAACACTCCTGAGCCAAGCAGCCTTTAATGGGAAGGACTTAGGTCAGTGCAATACAAAAACGCTGCAACCAAAGTACAGTGGTTTTCTAAACTCTTTTCCATATTACTATTTAGAACTTGTCCTGCTGATCAGAATTAGATGTTTTTTTCATTCCTAAACCATAACTTATTTTTCCTCTAATGGCAGTGGAAACAATATTTTACAACAGTAGATATTTGTTGGACCAGCTGTGTTTGTCTTGTAGGAGCGATGCAGCACCTGCTTGAGTATGAAACTGAGCGTCAGAGGCACAATCTGCCGATGATGACGGCTATAGACCTCATGAAGCGTCTGTACTCCACTAATGCGGCTCCTGTGGTCCTCCTACGCACCTTTGGACTGCAGGCCACCAATATGCTCCCAACACTCAAAGTAAGATGCTTCCTTTTTGCATATCTAACTGAACCTGGACATCTCACAGATAATATGCACTACCTGTCACATGTAAGCTCTGCCTTCACAAAGACCACACCCTCTTTTCTGATTACACAGAGCTTTACTGAAGCGGTGTCTATAATTTCCAGTGTTCTGAACCTACTACTATGGCATCTAAGTTTAGCCCCAAATTTACTGTTACCAAAAGTGTGTGGGTGGGGTGCAGGGCTGGCCCAGGGGCAGCGGACAGCGGTGTTAGCTTGTGTTTTCACACTCCTTTTATTACTGACCACTCGTGTGAAATAGCTTTATATCCTACTAAGTGATTCAGACCAACACAACTAAAAGTGTCTGTAAAGACATTTCACTGAGGGTACAAAGTTAAACATGACACTTTTCCATATTAAATACTCTGATTCAGGGCTTTACAGCTCTTGTATAAAGATCTGCAAGGCCACTGAGTTGAAGCGGATCATGCAAAGGTTACAGAGGTTTTGGCCTAACCTGACTGTGTCTTTTGTTCTTTGTAGGAGCAGATCATAGCCTTTGCCAGCAAGTGATAGATCCATGACTTGTGTGCTACTAAGGAGCCCAAACGTTGTAAAATGTAAAACTGTACAATAAAAGATCTATTCTATTTTGTTTCTCTATTAAGTGTATGTCCTACGAGCTTTTGATTTTAGACAGAGATAAAAAATGTTTATCTAATCCATAGGATCTCTGTGAATTATGTTCTTTTGTAAAACCCCAAAGACACTCAATTAGTTATTTTATATTTTAATAAAACACAGGTCTACTGTATAGAATAAACACTTTAATTAAAAGCTGTACAATTGTTAGTTATCAGATCGACATTTGTGGGTAACTCCAGCAAAAGAGAATTGCAGCGCAAAAGCAATTTTTTCAAGTTATTAATTACAAGTGTACAGTAAGTATATACAGCAGTAGTTATCAGAGACAGCGAATACAGAAAAGACTGCAGGTGTGGCTTAGAAAGCAGCTGCACAGGAAGTCATTGCATCATTAAAATACTCTACAAAAGATTTAATCTCAGTTATTTAACATTTGTACAGTTCACAAGAAAAACTGAATAATAAAGAACAAGGTGTGATTAACTCATCAAAGACGGACCTTTTGCATAATTTCTGTATCATTTTCTGAAAATGATGTCAGCTTTAGTTTCTTCCCTTAATGAGTTTTTGTTGCTGGCCTAAAACATAGTTAGAGGCCCTGTGATTTAGCCCCTGTGAAGAGGAGTGTTTCTCTCTAGACCAAACAAACTAAACTGGCTGAACTTGAAAGTACCGATATTGAGGGTGTTCATGATATAGTTTGGTGAAGGGTTATCAGACATACATCTCTGTTCCACTCAGAGTCATGGTGGAGTCTCTAAACCAGTGGAACAACTCTGTAGAACCATCTCAGCTACTCGGCTACAATGTTGGCAACAAAGTGTTTTGTGCAAATTTAAGGGGAACAATCATTCTTCTTTGTTATATATGTGTATCAACTATTGCCATCTCTTCAAAAGTCACTGACAAAACAAAAGTATTTCAAATAAACTTGGGCCCATAGTAGCCGGCATCTTCATAACTTTTACTGCATTTAACATTGCACACCAAAACCACAGTGATCACCAAAATGACTCTATTGCTCCTAACTAGCCTCGACAGACTTTGCAGACACGTAAATAAGGGACATTTTTGGTCCAACACCCAGGAGGAATCATCAATGTAAACGTTTTACAGAATTACATAAAATCAGCCCACCAGTTATGAGCCAAACGTACAGTAGAAATAGCTGGCTTTATAAAAAAATATAGTGATTTCTTTTCAATAGTTCTTGGATTAGTAACAGGGTGCTGAGGTGGAGGTAAAGACTATTGGCCAAACAGGGGAGGATCTGTCTGTGAAGGGAAGTCTGGTCAGAGGTGGGGTTGTCCTCTCAGTGCCAGCTGCAGTCACAGCTATTGGTGGATGTTCAGGTTTCTAAAGTAGTCAAAGGTGGCCCCGAGGGCCCAGCTCGTTTCCACGTTGTTAACCTTCTTTGCAAGCTACAGAAACAAAAGAGAGTCTTCAGTGTTTTTACTATGGCCATAATACTACATAATACTGTATTTATAGTAAAGTACTATATGCTTACCTGTAACACTGTGTTGTCCTTAAAACCAAAGCCCTCTTTTAGGAGACACGTGATGTATGTCAGATCCATGCAAAGGAATGGGCTTGCACGGTATTTAGTCATTTTGTTGCAAACTGAAAGAAAAGAATCCCAAATTAAAATCAGTTTGAATCTTTATTATAAATATTAATAATTATATACTATTCTTGTGATCCTTTAACTCTTTAATCTACATAATAAAGGTTTCCCTCTCTATTTTGTTTCAATAAACAGCTGTGAGGAAAGGTTCAGCAGGCTGTGGTAAAGTGTGTTTCTGTCAGGGGCCTTTGGCCAGACACTGCTGCCAACCTGAGCAATGCAAATTTGGTTTGAGATGACTGTGAAGAACACACTGTGTTCTTCACAGTCATCTCACAACCAAACACACCTATCTGCTTACAACCTGCATTTGCTTTCACATGATAAACAAACTTAAGTTTAATCAAATGTCATTGTTATTGTTAGCACCGACGTGTATTAAATAACTACAGTTTTTTACTGCTGTATTCAATTCTGTGTAAAAAAAAATATGCTGTGCTAGTATGACACCATCATGTGAAGTGGCTTGAGCATAAACAATGTTCAGTGTTTTGCACAAAGCCTCAGTGGTAAGTATGACATATATAACTGTTTGATGATTGTTTTCATATACAATTTTATCACAAAAAGATAATACTACCTTCTTTGGCTTTCTTCTTAAAATCCCTAACTTCCACAGCACCACCTCTGCCATCTGTAAAATAAAAAATGTAAAACAGGTTTAGTTACATTACATTCTAACATTAATATTGTGTACTATGTAAATCCTTACCAATAAGGCCTGATTCCTGTGCTCGGTCATAGTAGTAGGAGAAAGCATAGAATATACTGCTGCCCTTCACTTCGTAGGGCTGATGCACAATACCTTTGATCACTTTCATCATTTCATAGTAGCACAGTTTATAGCCTGCATAGCCTGAGAACACAGAGAAAAGAATGATGTAAGGCAAACTGAAATGGACTGAGAAAACCGCAAGTTGAAGGTGCATTGCAGTGGTTGGAATGTGCAGTGAGAGCCACAGACTGAGGTTAACCCAGGGGTAAAGCCGAGGGGCTCGTGCGAGCACAGAGGGAAGCCCCAGAAGCACAGAGTTCACACTGCCTCGTGGGTACAGCGGCACATTTGTGCCGAAGAAACCATGTGCTGACAAGGGTGGCAGTTAGAGCGCTCCTGATGGCCTGCCTATTTTTACCACATAATTGTGAGCGGTCCAGATCAAGCCGCTCGTAACACAAAAAAATAACAACTCAGGGACAAGCCCAGCATCTTTTGGCTACTTGACTGTGGTATGGGAGTGACTGCCTTATTTGTGAAGCTAACTGACAGTTTTCTTTTCATTTAAATACATGGTTTGCAGCGATATAATTGTTCAGGAGGGATGATAGAGAGTCACAAAATGACAAAACATGCGTTTGGCGCCAAGGTAAAAAAAAACAGTAGATCTTAGACTGTATTGTACTGTACTCTATTGTGTTTCAATGCTGAGAAAGGAATGCTGGGATTGTTGGATCCAGTGGTCTGGGAAAACGATCAAACCTCAGAGAGCTTTTTATCTTACCGTCTGGAATCCCGCTAACTTTGTAGGTGGTTCCTGAAAAATTCACTTCTTCTCTGAGCCTCTTTGGGAGGCAAGGACTAGTGAATATTTTCCAATCAAGACCTTTGAAAGAAAAACATATTAACCACTTAATTGTCAAGAAAATGTGCAAATTGTGGAGTATCAAGATTTTTTGTACCATCAGATCCTAATGCTCCAAGAGCGCCCAGACGAGCAGCAAACAGTCCATTTCCCAGATAGCTATAAAAGATGAGAAAAGTTGATGAAGATTTTTATCTTTGATACTTGAAGCAAAAATTACTCTGCTCTTACCTATGTGTGTACAGCTGGTATGTGTTGTTAAACAGGTTGAAATTGGCAATGTAAGTTGAGGGAGCTGACTGGATTGTTTTCTGTGAGAAAAACAAGATGTTAATAACTGTTCGGGAGATTACATAATTTGTTCTAAAATGTTTAAACACCTTTGACTTAGGAAGGAAGGTGATCTGTGTTGAGCCTCCACCCAAATCCAAGATACCCACGGTCCTTCTGGTATTAGAGTACAGGTGACCTGCGGAAAGACAAAATTAATTTCATTTGATTTCATTTGTCTTTTTATTTGTGCAATCCTTATTGTTAATGAATTGATAACCGACAATCAAGACATTTTCACATTGCTCAAAGGGAGTAGGATATAGTAAAAACTTTTAGGTTCCTACCCCCTCTCACAAAATTTACATTAACTGGTATAGACATCTGTGGTAATAACAAAGGCAATTTATACATGTAGTTTCACATGGAGAAAAAATACTGTTTAAAGTGTTTATATTGTCAGTTAATGCTTGTTTGTGGCCATATGAAATAGTTCTTAGGATATATATGTGTATTCATTTGTACACACTTTTTTATGTGATAACAGTACAAAATGTTAATAACAAAAAAAGAAATAGTTCTGAGGGCAGCTCAGCTGTGTGAAACACGTGAGGGAACATAGCTTGTTTTTGCGACTTGTTTGGAGCCAGTGATTCAATCTCATCAGCTCGTAGAGGAGACGAGAGTCTCACTAACTGCCCTCTGTATACACTGGAGCCACAGATATGAGCCAGCTGACCACTAACACCAACATAGCAAAACACAAGCTATGTCTTACCTGTCAGGAAGTTCACTGTAACCCAGGCAAGAACTCCTAAAACAGCACAAGGAGTGGAAAAGCATTAGTGAAATCCTGACTCAATACAGACTACTATATTTGGTTTAGATGTAAACAGCTGGGTTTGTGTCTAGCTCTGTTTCATTAGCTCATATTAAAACAGCTGAGTTGGTCTACATGAAGGATGTCTTAGAAGTTAGGTTATTGCCCTCATAAAGTAGGGCTCAGTGTGTGACGACAAATGACAGTCTTAATGAGAGATGTGGAGTACTGCTCACAATTACTGGGTGTGGTTATCTACTACTAAAGTAGTAATACACCTTCTAAATGTAACAATACAAACAATAAAGTGCTGTGGTTTTTTGGAAAATAATACTTAATGTAACATACCTTCATTTGTTCCAGGCATAATAGAAACGCTGTTATTTGGCACAAAGAATGGAGACTCGTCAAATACTTCTTTCACCTATAGAACAGACATGTAATCATAATTTTTATGCCCTCAACCAGACAGTTTGTTTGGATACAGCACTATGGAAAACTGGATGTTCTGTTTTAGATTGACAGATAACTCTGCATGCATGGCTGGAACAGTAGCCTAGATTTAATATGTTAAATGACAAATATGGTTACTCCACACAACCTCACAACAGCTGTTTTTGCTACATGATGGCCACCAAATGGGCAGACTCATTGCCTCTTTTTTTCCAGTGACACTTGTAAGTACTTAGTGGTTTCGATCACGCTCCCGGCGGGACGGGTAGCATTCATGCCAAACAGTCTGAGGGTACAGAGAAACACGCCTCACCTCCTTCAGAAGTCGGCTGCTTTTGTCATAAGACAGCAGACGCAGACCTGCTGTGGCCCTCAGGACCACTGGGGTCCTCTTCCAATCCTCCTCTGGGACTGTCTTCTTAGCAATCTTCAGCAGCTGACGGATGGTGTTGCCGCCCTGCAAAGTCAAACAATAGTTCTTAAATTAGTAACAGGGTAAATGGGAGATAAAAGAGTCACAGCGTCAGCACAACACATATTTATAATTACACAATGTTTAGGTTACATACACCCAACTATTGGAAAATCCCAGCAGTTTTGTGGTTTCTGCTAGACAGACACCTCCCTAATACACCTAATCATTAATAATAAGTGCTACAAAAATACAAACAAACATACCTCCTCAGGGTGATCTTTGTAAGAAGACAGGCCGGGCTTCACAGCATGGAACATTTCATTGTCCAGGACTGGCAGCTCAACTACCAAAGTCAGAGAACACATCAAACCCAATGACCACTTAATGTGATGGCTTGTGGTTGTGAAATAAACAGTGGTGCATTTAATTGCATGGGTGAATATTTTGTCTTGAGGGTTTAACCTACATTCAGAGTTCAAGCAGCTATTTTCCTACGCATTCAAGTCAGACAAGAAAATTAAAAGTCCATTTAACTAGCCTACTTTTAGAAGTGTTGCACATGCTGCCTGCAGCTGGAGTGCGGTTCACATGACACCATACAGTGAATGAGCTAAGAGACTGAGCGGGAGCCAGTAACGAAACCTCAAAGACAGAATGAGAGAGAGAGAACTTACCCGGGTCCTTTTGGATGAATTTATAGATGTGGATTCTGGTGCCTGTGCTTCCAGCGTCAAACATGATCCCGTGAAAGACCCGGCTCATGTTGACGGGCGAGGGGGTTTCGGGTGCCGGCTGGGGAACCTCGGGTGGGCGGTAAGGCTCGGGTGCCGCCGGGTGCACCACTTCAGGCACGGGGTGGAAAGCTTCTGGAATGGGGTGGATGGCTTCAGCCGCAGGGTGGAAGACCTCGGGGACCCGGGGGTAGGTGGGCATGCGGGGCGCACGGTTGGGCGCCTCAGGGATGAGGTTCTCTGTGTTGGCAGAGTGCTCCCGGTAGCGGTAGATGGGGATGTAGCGGTGGTGGCGGTAGTAGGTCGCCTCTGTTGTGAGGCTCCCGGCCAGAAGCCACAAGAACACGAAGAAAAGGACTTTCTGTGGGGCCATTGTTTCCACACCCGGTGTGAAGGAGGGTATAGATGGAGACAAAGAAGTGGAGAAGTCTGACTCTGAGAGGTCCTGAGGAGAGGCAGAGAAGCTGCAGAGTGGATGCGATGCGCACTCAGGACTGTCCGGTCATCTCTTTACTCTATATAAAGACATAAGGGCTTGGCACGGGGCCATAGCGAGAGCCTTCACGAACCAATCGTGTGGCAGTCCATCCCAGCTCCCTCAGGGGTCCCTGCACCACCACACCTCCCTCGCGTGAGCGCACTATACCTGCCGCCTACAAACTGCTTTTCTCTTTTTTTTTCTTTCTGGGATTATTTTTGGAGATATTCTCCCCTCCTCATCTTAACTATTCTGGTGCCAGAAATACCCATTTGAAGAGAAAAGGTTTCACGAAAGAGTAAAAATGATAGGCTCACTGCCAACAAGTGAGCCTATCATTTCTTAGCAGTGAGCTAACAAATGATAGGCTCATTAAAGAAGCTGTCTTAAAATGCTTTTATAGGTAGGCTATGCTTTAAAGGTTTTTCTGTAACTCTTGTGCTTGTAATTGAACGAACGTAAATCATATAATATCACATCAAATATAATATCATATAAAATCACTCGTGCAAGTTTGCAGTT
>JAVQJW010138949.1:0-14007 GCA_036025195.1 Hypseleotris klunzingeri
CATGTAAAAAGTATAGAACAAATCTCTATTAAATTTTCAGGGAAGATCAGAATTGACACAACACACAAGGAGATTTTTTAGATTTTGGGAGTGACTGTTTGAATTAGGCATCTGTTACTCAAAAAGTACTGCACCAGTTTGGATGACATTTTCAGGGAAATTAGACCAGTTGATTGAATTTTTCTAGTGATTTGTGGTAAATGAGCTGCCTTGGCGGAGGTCTGAACTCTCTTATTGCTTCCTATTTCCTTTATATTTTTCCTCTGCCATTGGAAGGTTGCAGGTTGATTGGGCCTTACCAAGAAAGCCAAGAATTGCTATTTAAGAATAAGAAGCTTTTATTTGTCATGTCATGTACTAGTGCACGTGCAACGAAATGTCAAACTCAGTGTCAAGTCAAGTCCTTAGTTATTCCGTCCGTGTGTATTTATAGTGCTAATAGGATAAAAACAGTTTTTAAGTCTTTTAGTCCGGCTTTTTAGGCTCCTGTATCTTCTTCCAGGTATTATCATGACCACCTAATCTCTAATACTGGTGGTCCATCTAGATTAAGATTCAACAATACAAATAGTAATAAAACAGGTATTTTATGTTTTAGAAGGTGAAATGAAAAAGAACTTATTATCACTTTTATTTAACAGCCGAACGACGGACAGATCAAGAAGTCTCCGAAATATAAGCAGCTCTTGGAAATGCACTCTCTTCATTGTTCTGTGTGGAGGGCTTTTCTCCGAACTGTCTAGTATCTCTCTGCAAACACACCTCCAGGACTGAGCACGGCTAAATATATTCCATTGATCGGCCTATAGGAGGTGTAGGTGTGGATGGTGGATGTCCATAACTCCACAGTAAGAAGGTTTATATGCACTTGAGAAACCCAGGCTTAAGACTAGATAGAAATTGGAGTAGGTTAACTGAAGACAATAAATGGAATTCCCCCAAATGGAGTTATGAGTAAGATTTAGAAAGTTAGAGGCGGCAGAGGCCTGGCAGGTAAAGTTGGTTACCTACACATCTCAAGGTTGGTGGTTGAATCAGTACTTGTTTGCAGTTTTGGCGTTGGGCAAGAGAACAACCATCTTGCCTATACAAATGTGTTAGTTTGCCATGCCATACTGTAGGTACTGTAACTTGACATCCTACCCCAGGGCAGCTGTGGCAAGGTAATTTTCAATGACGATTCGACCCAGTTCTTTGATGTAAATTAGATCATTTTTTCATCTTTAATTTAGTTACCACCACCAGTTGGGTTTCTGATCGGTATGGTGCTACACAAACTAAGGCTAAGAAGACAGCTAAAAACCCAAGCCATTAATAACTGTGCCACAGCGTGATACATTGATTTCTTATGTACAGAGGAATATGGGCATCTTTTCTCATGTTAAAAGCTGACAAAAGTGGCCACTATCTCCTAGCTACTACATCAAGGGTTGGACCAAACTCTTACCCAGACATTGTCCCATCGTTGGACATCTGAGTTGGTTGAGATCGCCTCGCCCTGACTGTACCAGGACACATCACCACCACATCCATCAGCGTGGCACTCATTCTGACGGCAGCCATTTCCCTGCCTCTCACCGCTGCCATTTCCTGCTGTATATATTTGGCTCTAAGTGCTCCTCGTGAATCTTCCACCTGCTCGCTCTCCTCCTTTCCTTCTATCACTGCGCATATTCATCTCGCCCCTCTCAGTTCTCCACGAGTGCGGCCCCATCCTTCCGTTTCTTTCTGTGCCCCAGACGTGCGCTCCTCTGTTAATAGACCAATTTTCTCTTATTTCTGCTCATTTTGATGCATTAGACCTAGATCGGATCATTTGGCCACGTACGTATCCATCTTTGGCTTCCCTTTTATTCTCATGCCTCGTCGAGATTTAATAATCGGGGAAATGTTCGCTTTCAGGTGGCATTGAGAAACTAGGTACTTCTTTAAAAAGTTGTGCGCCATTCCCAGGCTTAGAATCTGGTGAAGGAATAGCTGGATTTTGTTGCATTGTTTACAGCTGAATTAATAGGCATTTTTTATTGATAGCTGCAAGGTCTAAAGAGAGATGTTTTTTAGCCTTTAAGGAGTTTTAGTTAGGAGTTAGCTTGGCTTGTGTTTACCATGTTTACCGGCAAAAGTGTTTCCATGACAACTAGCTAAGACGCAAAGGGCAACGTATAGAAAAAAACTCCAGAAGACGGCAGATTTCAACAGCAGATACATTTAGCTGCTAGCGTGTTTGCTGTCACCTTGCCTGACTGACTACTGAAGCTCTTTTAGTTCAAATGCGACCAAATCATTTCTCTAATCCAAAAACTACATGCTATTATACAGTGCTGTCAGAACAATCAAAAGTGAAGCTCCTGAATCAGTCTCCTCTATCACCACCTCAGCAGCAGAACCATCACACTCTCCATCAAATCTTTAGCAGTAGAACCATCTCATTCCCATTCTCTACAATTCAACAATTGAACAATAGTATAACATAAGCAGTACAACCATCTCACTTTCCACCATCACCAACTTAGAAAACGATCTATCTCACTCTTTTCCATCACCACCATCAACAAGAATAGAAGAACCTGAGCTTGGTTGAAAGTGGTATCCTTTTCTTAGTCCTGATTTAGACTTTGTTTTGTCCTTAAATCAATTTTAAATACTATTGACTATACTTTTTTGGTTTCTCGGTACTTCCATTTTAGTTCTTGATGTTACTTGGAAAGCCTTGGAAACCTTTCGCTCAAAGTACCCCATGGGAAAATATTTGGCCACCTAGGACTATCCTCAACTAAACTAGGTCTTAATCAGGTGCAATCTAGGACTAAACCAGGTCTAAATCATGTCTAAACGATTTATCCATTTCTAATCGAGGTATACCCAGGACTAAACTAGATCTAAACCACAGCACAAACCAGGACTAAGCACATCTAAACCAGGTCATAGAGTTTGCGACCCAATATTTTGAGGCGTGACTTAGTGTAAAAACTTAGAAAGCCACTGATAGTTAATGTAATAATCATTTCCAGTTACTGTCTTACTCCATTCTTCCTTTGCTTTCTGTCCATGCATTACCCACCTAATGATGATGAAGGCACGTGTTTGACAGTTATTCTCATTTCGCTCCATTTGTGGCCGTGCAATTTTTCAATTATTCCGTTGAGGACCCTGATTATCGGCTCCACATCGGGGCTTTGTAAACCCTTTTCTAATTGTGCCTCCCATTGAATTAGCGCTCATTTCTGCTTTCTGCCTGGGCTCTTGTACCCTCCCCTATGCTCGGTTCTCCATGGTTACCGGCTAATGCCCCCTTTCGCTGACATTTTCCTTCCATCAATCCTCTCCCGTCCACCTCTCCAGGCTCCAGAATTACCCTGATGATGATGACGGCTCTTTCTGGGACCGAGATATTGCTGTTTTCTGCTTGTTTTTTTGTACTTTTTTTCTTTTTTCGCTTCATCTTTCAACCACTCTCCAGCTCACCTCTTGTATCCCCTTTCAATTTCCCTATGCTTCTTTCATCTCTGCGGTGGTGCACTCTTCTTGGTGCGTCCACTTGTCCCCGACCACTTCTTTTATTTGTCCTTTTCTTTCCGTCCGCACTAAAGCACAGATAAATTTGCTTCACGAGCCCATGTTGCATTCAGAAGATAATTATAAAGTTGGCCCGGTCTTTTGAGAGTTGAGTGGCGGCCCACTTCAATAACAGAACCCTCTAACTTTCAACAACAACAAAATCTTCTCATTCTCCCCCATCACCACCTCAGCACTAGAACTACCTCACTGTCTTTCGTTCACTCCTTCGTCAGCAGAACCATCTCACTCTCCGCCTCAGCAGCAAAACCACCATGTTCCCTTCTATCATCACTTCATCAGCAGAACCATCTAACTTTTCTCCATCACCATCTTGACAAGTAAGTCGTATCCTCCCCCATCACCGCCTCAGCAGCAGAACCATCTCACCCTCATCCATCACCACCTCAGCAACATAACTATTACACTCTCCATCACCACCTCAGTAGCAGAACCCTGTAACTTTCCTCCATCACCACTTCATTAGCAGAACCATCTCACTCTCCTCCACCACCAACTCAATAGCATCACCATCTCACTCCCCTCCATCACCACCTCAACATCAGATCTATCTCACTGTCTTCCCTGACCACTTTCCCCCATCATCACATCAAATCATTCTTCCCCCATCACCAACTCAGCCGCAGAACTATCACTCTCTTTCATTTCTGCAGCCTCACATCCACTTGTCCACGGCCGCTCTCATCTTTCTTCCTTTATTTGTTCTCTTTTTTCCATTGGACACAAAAGCACAGATAAATTTGCTTCTCGGGCCGCATTGCATTCAGGAAATAATTATAAAAACCGGCCAGCCTTTTGAGCGCTGAGTGGGGGACACGAAATGGCGTTGTTAGTGCTCTTCATCTTCCATCTCTGTGTGCCCTTTAAATGCTATCTTCATTTTGTATTTTTTTCTTTCCTTTTTCTCCTGGCCACTTTCAAATCCTTATTAAAGAAGTGAATCATGGGTAATTTTCTTGCAGAATTTCGCAGTGTGGATCTACAGCGCCATCATTGTCAATAAGGAGCTGTGTCTTTCTGAAAATGTGACGCTGACACAAAGCAGCAGGTTAGATCGATGGAAGAGTGACTCATAGGCCACTCTTTGCTGTAATCCTGCTTTAGACCTGGTTTAGTCTTAGTTTAGACCCTGCTTAATCCTGGAGGAAGTCTTTTGTTTGGTTCAACTCTTAATTATTGAGAATAAAAAGATTTGTTTTAGATCTGGTATAGAACAAGTTCTGGTTTAGACCTGATTTTGGCATGATTTAATTTTAGTTTGGACCTGGTGTAGTTCTGGGTTAATCCTTGGTTAGTCCTGGGTTGGATCTGATTGTGTCCTGCTGTAAACCAATTTTAGCCCTGGTTTAGTCAATGAACCACTGGCTTACACCTAGTTAGTTCAGTCCTGGTTTAGACTTGGTTTAGTCCCGGATTACTACTATTATTAGTCCTGGTTCATATCTAAATTCGTCCCAGATCATATTTGGTTCAGACTAGATTTAGTGCTGGTTTAACCTACTTAAAACTTTGCTTTCCTTCAGACCTCCTGGTTTAGTCCTGGTTCAGATCTGCTTTAGTCCTATTTAGTTTTGGTTTGGACCTGCCTTATTGCTGAATTAGCACTGGGTTTAGGATTGCTAGTTAAGCACAACTCTTAGTTTAGTCTTGTCTTTAGTCCTCGTTTACTCATGTTTCAAACCTAACTTACAGCTAAATTAGTCCCTGTTTATCCCTTGTTTAGACTAGATTTAGTACTGGTTTAGTCCTACTTCAATCCACCTAGTTTAGTCCTGGTTAAGTTCTCTTTTAGACCTGGTTTAGACCTAATTTAGTCTTGATGTCAAAGAAGTGAGTGATGGGTAATTTTCTCTCCGATTGGTGCATGGATCTCCAGCCCCATCATCATTGCTGTAGCTCTCAGTGTTTTGTAAGCATCTCCAGCGCTGACACATAACGACAGGTTAGATCGATGTGAAGAGGCAGATTGCTGGTAAATGTCAGCCTATGGGTAATGACAGTGCTTTTTCACAATCATTTTTCTAAAGCGGCCTGACCCTCCGCCTGACAGCACAATTCAAAACAAGTCCAGGTCTGGAGCTCAAAACCCAAGTCATTCTAAGATGTTAAAATACAGTACCATGTTGTTTTTCATGTGACGGAGACCTGGTTTAGATCTGATTTAGTCCTGGTTAAGACATGGTTTGAACCAGCTTAGAATTGCCCTTAGTCCTGGTTTAGATCTGATTTGGGACCTAAAGGGTGTGACAATACAGTATTTCAACATTCTAATATATCATGATTGATCATGATGACTTTTTGGTTTTACTTTGTTTGCTATGGCCTAGTAGTAACTAAGTGAAGTGGAGATGGTTCTGCTGTTTATGTGATGTACGCCGGTGAGATGATAATGCCTCCACATTGTTTTATATACCTCAATGTGCCTCCATTATCATGAGATATTGATGGTTCTGCTGTTGAGATGGTGATGGAAGGAAATGTAGATGGATTTGCTGTTGAGGTGGCGATGGTGGAGGAGAGTGAGATGGTTCTGCTGATGGGATGGTGATGATGAAGGATATGAGTGAGATGGTTCTGCTGATGAGGTGGTGGTGATGGAGGATAAGAGTGAAATGGTTCTGCTAATGAGGTGGTGGAGATGGAGGAGAAGAGTGAGATGGTTCTGCTGATGAGGTGGTGGCGCTGGAGGAGAAGAGTGAGATGGTTCTGCTGATGAGATGGTGGTGATGGAGGATTAGAGTGAGAGGGCTCTGCTGTTGACACGGTGATGGAAAGAATCAAGCTAATTCTGCTGTGCTTTTGATGGAGTGTGTCAAGATAGTTCTTGATGGCGGAGAATGAGATGGTTCTTCGGTCAAAGTGCTGCGAAAGGACTATACTTTTGCAATTCTGGTAGTGATGGAGGAGACTTTGAGGTGCAATTGATATATTTCCCTTTTTTATTAATTTTACTGGGGAAAATTAATGACAGTTCTAATTCGGGCTGCTGCTGCTGCTAAGGTGGTGATGGAGGAGACTTTGAGGCTTGAGATGAGAGTTTAATACAGACAGATTACACATGGAGATACACAGCAGCATAATGCAGCAGTGTATTGATGTGCAAATATGCTCCGATGATATCAGAGCCAGAAGGGAGAAGGAAGTGTTCGATCATTTGAATGAGAAAGCAACACAGGTCTTCAGGTTGTCATAATAACTGAAATGAAGATAGAGCTGAGCCATATTGTGTTGAGATATCGATATTCAATAAGTGTGATAAGCTTTGGATGGATTCACTAGCAGTTATTATTGTAGCCTTCTTGATACAGTGCCTGTTGATGTCCGCCATGTTTTTTGCTTTAAGATATCTTTATTTGCTTGTCACTGTAGTCTCAAGCAGAAGGATTTTGCGGTTTCTCCATTACCACAATAGCAACAGAACCATCACAGTCGACCCCATCATATTTTCAGCTGTAGGACTATTTCACTGTCCTCCATTCCTGGCTAAGTTAAAGAATTATTTAACTCTGCTTGATCTCTACCTCATCAGCAGAACCATCTCACTCTCATCCACTATCTTAAAAGAAGAACAATCACCAACCATTTTATCTGCTCTCCTTCACCACCTCAGCTGCAGAACCATCTCACTCTCCTCCACCACCACCTCAGCAGCCGAACCATCTCACTCTCTTCCATCACCACCTCATCAGCAGTCCATTGTTTATCCCTTGACAACAGTCTCACTCTCCTCCATCACTACCTCATCAGCACACCCTTTTTCTCCTCCATCACCTCAGCATCAGAACCATCTACCATCACCATCTAAGTCCCGATGCACTATCAAGGCCACCACTGAGTCACTAGAGTAATATTGATCGGCTCATGGGGCATTCATCAGGAAGGTGACAGCGCTATGGGAAATCAGTTTGCTAAATTGCAGACTGCCGCCGAAATCATTTAAAAGTTATTACAGTTTGAACTCCATTATAAACTGTCACTTCACTTTTAATATAGTGCCTGATCCTGAAACACAAGTCATTGATAGAAGCTGTTGTTTTTCCCATTTGCAGTTCTCTAAGGTGAGAATGTGAGTAAGCTTCTTATAGACTTTAACTCAACCTCACAAAGTTAAATTGCATTGAATTCTTTTATTTGTTTCTTTGAAATTACATTTGAAAGTGTAAGTATGATTAAACTAAAGTGAATCCAATCCAAACATAAATAATTTTTCTACCAGATATTAGATTTTTAAAGTGCTTTTCTAGGCAGTCAAAACGCTTTACATTTAGACTAATAGTCCCTCTCAATCTCCTTCATCACCACCTCACAAGAACAACCACATTCTACTACATTATTACCATAGCATCAAAACCATCTCACTCTCAGGCATCAGTATCACCTCAATAACAGAACCATCTCACTCTATTTCATCATACCTCAACAGCAAATCCATCTAACTCCCCTCCATCACCACCTCAGCAGCAGAACCATCTCACTCTCCACCACCACTACAACCTCAGCACACAAACCATCTCACTCTCCATTTTCACCACCAGAACAGCAACTCCATCTCCCTTTCCTCCATCACCACCTCAGTAGCAGGAGCATCTCTCTCTCAGTACCATCAGTGCAATAGTACTATCTCACCACCTCAAGAGCAGCAGCATATCTCTCTTCTTCTTAACCACTCCAACAGCACAACCATCTCACTCTCCTCCATCACCTCCTCAACAGCAGAACTACCTCACTCACTTCCCCCCAACTTCACATTAGAACCATCTCTCTCCCCTTTACCACCTATACCAGACTGACGGCCTTAAGAAAACCAAAAAGATTTATGGATATGACGAACGAGTAGAACTTCAAGTTAGTGTATAATAACTTGATGCAGAGAATACGGTTAGGTAATGGCATATGACTCACTGCATATATGTTTTTTTTTCTTTCGATTTCTTGCATTGTCACAAAAAACAACTTGTTAAACTCTTCCCTTGATATTTCTTTCCCCTTATATTTTGTATATTCTGACCACAGCATCAGTCCAGTCTGACCAATCGATCCTCTGTCTCACGCAGGGTTGTTTCTGTGTTTGTGTTCTTATGATTGGCTGCAGTGTAAAGCTTTTTGTGACAAACCCAGCATGGCATGTGTCTAAAAGCTTTACCCCGGTGTCCAGACGAAAGACCCCTCTGTGCTCTTTACAACATAAGAGTAATCAATGGACGCTTCCTCTATAGACATACAGACAGCCATTGTAAGTACAGCGTTGAATGGGTAGATCATGCTGGGAGCTTTAACTTAGGTGTCTGCACAGGTGTATGCTTTTAAACTTCTCCAATAGGCGCATGTATGGATTTGAAATTTGAATAGCTATATTTAAGTTGCAAGGGTTTTGTAAGTTGAAAGCTGGCACACGGTAAACTTGAAAGCACTTTGAGAAGGCAAAGACAGAAAAAATCCTGGATCTAGACCATAATTCATATCACTCCCAAAATGTAGTCAATTGCTTCCTGTATGATTCCAAACCTTCCCTGAAAATTTCATCAGAATCCATTCAGTAGTTTTTGTCTAAAGTTGTAATGCCATTCTTTGAAAAATTCCTCAATCTATATGGTGATCCGGATTACTCACAAAATCTAACAAATTCTTCCTAGTGTCATTCCTGACCTTCCCTGAAAATATCATCCAAATCCGTGCAGTAGTTTTTGAATAAAGTTGCCACAGACAAACACTGACAAAAGCATTACCTCCTTGGCAGAGGTAATTCGGAAGTTATTGCCTTTCTAAATTTACATTATGCGCCACAGAAATAAGCAATAGTAACTAGTTAATCACAGGGCTGACACAAACATACACAGGTGCAAATATTTGATTGCTTGCCTGTAAATGGTAGGAAAACGTAATAGCAACACTCAAGAGAGACCGTGTGTTGGGCGGTTGGAGAATAACCCCAAAACCTTCTTCGTGGAGAACAAGGAGCAATTAGGCTACTATTGGTGAAAAACTGTACACAAAAACCTGTAAAAGAATTAGTGTCCTTGTCAAACCACTACCGCCTCACAATGACTGGAGGTGGTATTACAATTATAGAGCAAGCTCTTCAAAGCCTCGACAAACAGCCTGTCTGCAGTTTGGTTAACAAAGTAAATCTGGGCAAAGAAAACTGTTAGCATAAAAACGTTTTTGAATAAAAAACTCTACTTCTGTGAAATGCATCCAACGCTATTTTAAGGTTTATAAATATGGACCGTAATCCCAGTTCGAAGAGCCGCCTACCAGCTGAGTCATGTCTTCACTATATGCAGAGTTTGGCAGGGGTTCAATAATAACAATAGTCTGTCTCTTGTGTGTGAAATAGCTGACTTAGCATATTCTTTGATAACTGCATGTTGCTTATATTTTCATGGCTCACAGTGGTATCTGAACTCCTAAAATGTGGACAAAAACCAAGTCGTAAGGGTCCAGAAAGGGGCTTGTCACTAACTTTTCTACTAACTGACCACCATGACTAGTATACAAAAAATCCAATAGCCAATTTAGATTTTTTACTAGACACAGCTTACGTAAGTATATGTAAGCTGACAAATATCTGACAGTCATTTTGAATTTCTTAGTTGATAGCTTTAAATTGGATGCCAGGCCTTAACTAAATGACATGTATAAAATTCAACTGGGCAAAGTGGCTAGTGATAGTGAATGTGTTTGGCTCGTTAGTTAGTGTCAAGTCCAGTCGCCAAGAAATTATTTGTTATGAGCAGGGGATCAGACTCATGCTTTTGAAAATAACAATAATAATAAAAAAGTCTATTGGGCTAGGTCAAATACAGAGGATAAATGAGTATACCTTATCTTATACCTAACCTTAGCTGGAATCGAAAATCTTGTACAGAGCAATCAAAGTACAATTATCTAAATCCACCTAGGAAACCAGATTTTCTGCAACATTAATGTCACGCAAATGCTTCATTACATATTAATATGTTCTAACTGCCTCCGCCTGCCGCTGATGTGAGCTGTTTTATCCCTGTTCTTGTCGCGTTGGGTTCCCTGCTAAAAGGCTGTGATATCTGCGTGACATTCTTAAGATCAAGACTTTAGATTATTCTCATTTCCAAATCTCTTTGAGCCCATCGCTTTGTGGAGCAGCCTTCTGTAGAATATGTGCACTTTACGGCTCCTGCCATTTCCAGCTGAAAAAGAAAATGGCTTCTTAGGATCCATTTAATAAGGAAATGTGTTTTAATTAACCAATTCATTTGACACGGCTTTGTGTTGCTCTTTTGTGAAGGAAACCACCCACTGCCCTCTGCTGGGAATGAGAGAGGAAGATATGGGAATAAAAGGCCAGTTTATACTGCTGACTGTAAGCTATTAGTTTAAACAAGAAAAATGAAAGCGGAATCTGTGTGTCCTCCCTGTGTTATTGTGGGTTCTCTTTATAGCAATCCCAGCTTTGTCCTACAAGTTACCCCAAGTCATTGTTTTGCAAGTGAAAGGTTAGTCTCAAGTCGAAAGTTTGTCTCAAGTCTTTGGTCTCAAATCCAAGTCAAATCAAGTTCCGAGTCATGTCCCATGTCTTTAGCCCACAAGTTCAAATCAGGTCTCAAGCCACTGGTCCTCAAGTTCTAGTCACGTCCTAAGTCTATAGCCCACAAGTTCAATCACCTGTTCACTGTCCAGGATATTCCCCGCCTAAGGCCCATAGGTTCCGGGCTATTAGTGGCAATTCAATATTTTAATTACATTGACTTCTGAACAGTATATTAATAGAGATTTTCGAATACTATACTCCATTGACACTTTTTTTATTTTTGTTTAGATGACCTATTTCCATTCATTTTAAGGTTTGTCTAGTAACCGTCTCCCTAAAGGTTAAATTGCATAAAGACTTGCTTACATTTACACATAAAGTAGGTCTAATTTCATATTTTTAACAAACGCGGCCCGTACAAAGCTCTATTTGTAAGTGGTCTTTCAGAAGATTCTAAATGAGCTCCACACAATGCGACGGGAGATGTACAACGGCCGCGCATCACTCTCTCTTGTTGTTACGGCAACACTCTACAAACAGCTCTGAGAGGCCATTACGGCTCTTCAGTGAATCACAGTCGCACAGCCCGGCTCTCACAAACACATTAGCCGCGCAGAAACTGGGCTCTAATTATGGAGGAGCGGCTCTGTTGGTGTGTGCTAATGTACTGCGGACCACCGGGTCATAGCAGGCACATGTCTTAGAGGAGCTGAGGAGGGTCTGACTGTACAAATGTGTCTGAAGAAGTCTGCATTGAACTAAATGAAAATGGAACAAAACGTGAAAACAATGTAAAGAAAAGCAGCCATTAAAAGCAGAGCTAATTGTAGAAACGTATACTGTAGAATGCTGTAGAATTGTAAATTTGGATTTATAAAAGAAAGATATGGAATTTAAAAAATATAGAAATATTGAAACTGTAAAAAAAAAAAAGGCTTCACAAAGACACAAGAAAATACTGAGACAATTACACAATTTTATTTCATTTTCATCCACAGCAATTCATGTTTTACAGAACTCTTTCAGTGAGTGTGTATAGAGTCACTTGCATATATCCCTGTTATGATCTGGTCTTAGTATCCCGGTGCTGTCTGTGGGATATGCCTATATTTTTGAAGAAAGATAGTGGGAAGCGTTGCAATGCTGGTTTGTTAATGCTCCTGGGTAACTGTGCCCTACAGGTAAACTCAGAATGGATACTTTTTGACAATGTAACTTTTGACTTGTATTAAATATTTCGCTTTACTAAATGGGTTTGTTAAGCCTACAATCTTTATATTTACTTCTTATATGAAGTCATTCCTCTTCTGCTCACAGACCTAATTATACCACAATATACCACTAGGCATTATCTTTGCCAAATTTAAACAAGGACAAATAGTTTACCTTATAATAACAAAATTGTTTCACTCCACAGATGGAGGTGGCCACAGCTGCCCTGGGACAGACTGAGATGTAGCATAAACTCTGCACCTATAGCCTTTTTTGCCCGCCACCAAACCAATCACACAACCACATTCATAGGCAATGTGGGTTAGGTGTCTTGCTGAATACACTGCCAGCATATGGTTATAAGACCACTGCTCTACCACTGAACCACTGCCATCCCAATTTCAAGCATTATTAAAACTAGGCACGTTTATCTGACTTCACCAAAACATATTAACTTTTTTTCTACATATTCTCAGCTGATTGAGATTATTGTTGAGGTGTAGGATATGTGAGCTACTGAGAAATGGCCAGTCTAGGTCACCCTCCTCCTCTTCCTCTGCTCCTGACTGCTCCACACTCCAGCCGGCTGTAATCAGTGGCACAGGGCAGACCTCACACATAATGCTCTAATTGGACGGGCAGCACCATTACCCAGAGCTAATCACTGCTCAGGGGCCCGCGGCCAGACAACGGAGGGGCCACATTACACTGGAGCACAGGGGGAAGGCAAAGGCAATTAGATATAGATACTACACATATCCCTAAAATCAGCAACTCATAGGCAGGGTGGATAGAGGTGTAGTGTAGTGAGCAATTTGTGTGGTCATGTGCAAATGAAAGTTTAATTTAATGCTTTGATATTATGCAAAATTGCTGTTATAATGTTACCCAAAATCTACACACATACCCAAAGTTCTGTTTTGTTTCATTCATGCATGTTTGAGTGATAATAATTTGAGAAAGTTGAGCTATAGCCCTCATGTGATGTAACAAATAAGGGAAAACCACACTTCAAAGTGCTACTGCCTGCTCCTGCACTGTCAACAAACACACCCAGAGAAGCAATGTTGCAACCATTATTTAACATATCTGACTGGAGAAGATGTGTTTGGCTATAAGAGTGTAAAGGCAAGAGATATACTGTAGCCAACAAATAAAGTTACCAAAATCAATTCTGAATCTGGAGCCTATCTCTAACTATGGGCCTTAGGCGGGGTACACAATGGACAATAACTGCCCCACAGCAGTTGCAATGCCCCACAGCAGTTGCAATGACTAGAGTTGACACTAAGACATACAGAGACAGACAACTATTCACTCTCACATTTATTTACTGGTGACAATTTTGATTGATCAATTGTTCCTATTTGTTGTCTTTGGACAGTGGGAAGAAGCCAGTGTTTTTGGAGAGAACCCACAGTAACACAAGGAGGACATGCCACCAGAGAGACCGTAGTTGGCCACCCCGAAGATCAAACCCATGATGTCCTTGCTGAGGGCTAACCACTCTGCCAAGGTACGACTCACTTTTCATAAAACTGCGTATAATGAGATTTATTTACTTTATTTAATGTTTTTGTCTACGTCGCAACCTTTTTCCAGTAACTTCCAAGGCAGAGAAAAGACTAAATATTAAGCGTTTTTTTTTTTTCAAACCAGGTCAAAAATATTTCCAATGAATGCTTAAAATTTGAGAAAACATGACTAAA
>JAVQJW010139432.1:0-10212 GCA_036025195.1 Hypseleotris klunzingeri
GTCTCTGTGTAAGACAAAATATACAAAATCAACAAAATTCATGATGAAACAGAAATTGTAAAATTGGCTTAGTAAGATATTAGATTTTTACCATATTGTCCACCCCTAATCTGGATTGGAAAAACTTTACGTAATTAGTATGACATATTTTACATTGTTGGACACACCTGACTACCCTTAAAGGCTTGAATCTGTGCTTTGTCTTAAGTGCCGAGGTGAATTGGAGGGTGTACGCTGGTAAATCCACATGTCCCAAACAGTATATAAATAAATCCCAAAGAGAGAAATCAGGGACTGCCAAATATCCGATTGCTTTTCTTTGGTTTCGGAAGCGCCCTTTTGAATCCCATCCAGCATCTTGATATCTCTTTAATTATGGATGGCATCAGTTCAGTGTTTGCTAGGTCGTGGGGGTAATACCTTATAGAAGGATATGCAGATCCTTGGTATTTTATTCAGCTGACAAGCATAAAATTGTATGGCTCCAGTATCATCCTTTAGCGGTGAAGAAGGGGATGTGTGGGTAATGGCGTGTGACTTTGAATGTGCTTGTTCGGCCCATTCTCATCAGTTCTTGTGAGCCTGAAAGGAAGCAGCATAATTGGCAAGTCGTCCTCTTTCAATCTCGACTGACGCGGAGTGATGTGGTGTAGCCAAAGCTTCGATTTTTTTTCTTCCTCACACTGGATCTCATTTGTAACCAGTATTTTCAATGGTTTTGGACTGTGGGCAGGAAGGATGGAGAGAGGGCCATAGCATCACTGATTGGTCATTTAGTTTCGAGGGTGGCACCATATTGAAATTTATTGGCAACTGCAATGTCCATATCAAGAAATGAAAATTATAACAATAATGGGGTGGTCTTCATGTTGCAGAAATGTAGACAAGAAATGGACAATTTAGTCAAAAAGATTTAGTTGTCAGTTTAGTCTCAGTTTAGTCCTGGTTTAGCCCTCAAGTTGATAATATGTGTACAATTTTTATTTATTTATTATTTAATACGTGTCTTTGTCAAAATTCAAATTGTTCCAATGTTGTCATATTAAACAAATCTAACTTGTGCAGCCATAGCAGGAGCCACGTCCATTATGAATTTGAGTGGTTTAAAAACAGCCACACCACAGAGATGCTTAACCACAGACATGCCCCTTGCCTGTGTCTATTTTAGTCCCCTTGTCATTACGATCAATGCCGATACGTCTATGCCAATCACATCCTTATTCCCCATCCCTTTGAAAAGCCTCCATGCATTACTACATAGGGTTGTCCTGGCAACTGATTAAAGGACCACGATATGTCATTGCGGCTCTCAAATTCATCTTGGCACGACTGGCTGCAGGGCTTAAAGCTGTGGAGCAGGACAGACAACTGGCACCAAGTCACACTCTACTCAGAGCGCCCCGAAAGAAGCTGCTTTTCAAAAACTACAAAGACACGGAGCTGAGGCTAGAATATTTTAATGCTCTTTCTGCATACCTAGTTGGTCCTGCAAAATTACTTATTAGCTTTAACCAAGAGCTCACTAATCCAGAATTGGTTTTTGATTTGATTTTGTACTATTTTAAAATTATGCTAGAAAATGCTAACTTCAATCCAAAGAGGCCAGTTAAAAATAGTATTGGTAATAAATAGAGCATTTATTCCCAAACAAACTATCCCTGTTTAAGTCAAAATTTATATTTAACTATTGCCAATTCCTCAGCGGACATCTGTGCTTTCTGGGTGCTACTAGTCAGAGCTATATACATTTTTTTCAAACTTATAGAGTGTCAATAACAACAGTTTGATGCCCAAAACTCAATGTCAAGTCTGTGGCATATGCTGCTTTTGCTTTCATTATAATATTTTTATGATAATGCTGTACAAATATGACTCTATTAAAGGTGAAAATGAACATGACGATACAAAATAACCATGTGTCAAACTAAATAAATGAAACATCAAACATCAGTAGTTTAAATGATATATGACCTCTCTTCAGGTAATATTTTAGTCTTAAAAATGACCCCTGGCGACTCATAAAGAACAGTGAGCCGGTCCTTAGATGGATAAATGACTTCCTCCTTTTCAATCTTCACCTGCTTTTGTGCTGTAACTCTCCAAACCACGCACTTAATTTATAACAAGGTCATTCGGATCAATAACCCATTCCGTAGGCAACCAGCTTCATTTCAGCTCTGTTGTGGGGCCATTCTTTTTGCAGACATAGATCTTAACATCACATTTCTCCAAAGAGCCTTAGCAACTAAACCACAATAATGATGAGTTTTTAAAAAAAAAATAGTACAATATACAGTATCTATATCTGATGTCAGGGTGTGGGTGATGAGGCCAAAAAGTGATAGAACATATTTTCCAAAATAGCAATGGTATGGTGTTTTTCATTTTTGGTTTCTTCAATTTAAGGTTTATGTACAAGAATAAAGTTTGGTACGTTAACAAATGAATTTACAGTAAAATTGTTAATGTGTTCCATAGTAGCTGCTGAGCATATCTCAAAGGCCAGCCCTCATTGCAGGATAAACCGTATTTTTATGATAGCCAATATCCTCCAAATACAGCCGTTTGACCCGGGCTTATCCTAATAAATTCCATTTCACAGCTCCACTTAGCAGCCAGCGGTGAATGGATGTAGATCATTGTGATGTTAGATCTATGGATTAAGCCCACACACGCTGCCATGGTGTGACGATTTTACCACAAACAAGACCAAAACATTTAGACGGCACCTCCCCCCTCCTCCTGTAACCTGCTCCAGTCAAGCACCTCAGTGTGAGCTTCCCTTCCCCCGGCAGCTCTCATCATCCTGGGCTTATTCAGGAGATCACAGCCCCCACTGGTTCTTCACCTCAGACAGCTGTGTGCACTGAAGACAAGAAGAGACCATTCATAAAGCCATTCTCTTCTGTCTGACCAAACGTGTAGATTAAGATTAAGATTGTGACTGATTCACACCCATGATGCAGTGCTTGTGGTTCATAACATCATCCCTGCTTTGTTCATTCACAGATTAAATATGCACAGCTGTGAATGGACAGTCATTCATTTTTTTCAAACCATCTCATTCATCAAATCACGTGCCGCCATGATTGTTTTTCTTTCACGACGCAAGGAGCATTGTTTAGCATAATTTAGTTTATAGATTGATAAGATTACATTATATTTCCATCAGATTGTACATTGATATGAAAATAAGATGAATGCACTGTTTGCTATTTGTAATCCCAGGAGAGGATTGGTCAGAGGCTGATGTTTGGCAAGGTTGTTTATATGATGTTGATGCACTGTCCTTCCAGCGTCTACTCCTTGACCCAACGAAACAGATGACTCAAACCTTTCTCCCAGCACAACTAGCTACACCAGGTTTAAAGCCTATATCCATGAATCGGCCTGTTTTTTCATGGGCTCCCCTAAATGCATGTCACTTTGATGGAGATTGAAACAGGGAGCCACATAAAGACTGGTTTAATCACAGCCTCCTTCACTCAACCAAACTGACATGTGCACATTATTCCTGGATGCATCACAACAGAGGGGCATGATGCTGCTTTTGGACTGGCTCATTCTAATGCACATTGTCCATCGAGATCAGAGAGGATGGGAAGAATTGTATTTTTATCATTTGATCATGCGAGTCCCTGTTACCTGCTATCAGAATTGCAGGACTGCGGTGTATTTGAATGCTTTGAGCTAATGCAGTGTATTTTGTATGCTACAGATGTTGTCGCTGCTCCCACTCATATCCCCTCATCACTTCCCATTGTATTTCTATTGAATTTTGGGGATTGTTGTTGTTTGTCGACAATTGTTTCAAGTATGAGCACAGTGTGAATTAAATCAATCTCAGCATGATTCTCCCTAAGTAATTTTAAAACTACTGCTGCAATAGCTTGAAATAGGCTTTGAAATAGTCTTCACTGATTCTGACATCTCTTTGCACAAATATATAAACTAACACTTCGTAATCTTTTTTTGACATGTCAAAAAAGTGCTTGCTTGGTGCTATATGTCAGCACTTGCATTTACACATTTATTCCAAAGATGCTCTGTTTATTTATGGAGCTCGTCACAGCTTGTGCTTTGACTGGATCCACAGAGCCTTCCATCACCCACCATGATCTCACAGATAACCTTTAGCAGCACGTGGTGTCCAGCGCTTCAGACACACTATCCCTCCTAATGCTGCAACGCTAGCCTTTGTTGGACTCAATGAATTGTCTCCTAGTGTCTTTGTATTCTCTTTATGAAGTACTTTCTGTTGGTAGAATTGGGCTTGAATAGACTAACTGTTTTGTTTTTTCTTTGCAAATCGTAAGTAATTCAGCACTTTTAGCTTCCTGATTTTACCCTCTCGACTTATCCTAGCTTGGGACTGGTGGGGAACGTACACAGGCTTAGATTGCCTTGTAGCTGTATAACAAATGGCGGTACATGTAGGATCACTAGAGGAGCACTACCATGAAGTTGCACCATGTTCAATTTGCATCCAACACTCATAAAATTTCTACTTTGTTTACATACTTTGAATATTGAAATCATTTGTGAACTGAAAGGCACTCTAGCCAAGCTGACAATGCAAAAAAGTAAAATGGTGATCAGGCACTGCTTTCTAATATAGCCTTCTCTATTTGTCTGCACTACTGTGTGGTAATCGGCTGGTCAGTGTTTTAAGTGGTCGTGTCTGTATTGTTTTGGTCATTGATTGTTTTTATCTTGTTGTCTGGTGTCTGAAATATTGTCTGCCCCCACACTCTTATAAAGAAGTGCTGTATTACTCTCCAACACCCACCGGCCCCATCAGTTAAGTCACTCCAATGCACTGTGTGGCAGCTGGAGGCACAAAGAGGGATAGTCTTAGCGATAATAGACAAATCGTACTTAGTTTTCTGTAACAGATAAGGTTTCATTTTCTAATATTTTGTGGCTATTAGGGCTACACGATGCATCACAAATTTAGCAGTCTTTTAACAGCCTATTCTTGTTATCATAGTAAAACATAGTAATCATCACATGTTCTGCTATTATGTAGCCCTTCCTCTGCCCATGCTCATTGCCATTGCAGTAGATGTGATTGACAGTTGTGTTGGAGCAATTTAAAATGACCTTTTGGTTCAGTTACAGCCTCCCGGACCATTTGGCTCCCTCAACGACTGATGATATTGTAACCTCAATAAAAGGTTTTGCTGGGCCTTCTGGATAAGAGAGCTGACATCATATAAAACTTAAACGGAGAGCTTGCCCACTAATCAGGTTATTTAGTGGTACAATCCCCATCCTTGTGTCCTTGAGCAAGACACTACACCCACCTTTGCTTAATGAAAGGACATAGAGCCCCTTGCTGAAGTATGGTAGCGACTTTTCTGTCAGTCTACAGTACAACAGAAGTAGCTTACTCCTACAACTGTGGTGTACCAATTGTAAAGTGGTTTGAGTGCTGAGAAAACCTCCCCCTGATGTATTATTATTGAAAGGTCAAGCTGTATTTAAATAGTTTACTTGCTGTAGTCATTCGTACAACACTCACCTTATGATGTGAGTCAAAGACAAACAATGATGGAGTGAAACACCTGACAGAGGTCACGACCCACTTGAGTTGATTTGATGACAATTAGTGTCGCGGTGAGGACGTGCCATCTGACTGACAGAGATATACACACGTGTCACTGTGGCTCCAGCACTGACCAACACCTCCTGCTGCTCCCGGCTCAGTTCACATCTGTGTCACCTCATGCACACGGCCGTACAGTATATTGCAAGTTTATCATCATGTAATTTGTTAATTCAAAATCTGTATAACATGAAACAAAAATATTACAACAACTGTATGGTCATAATCAAACCACTGTATCATAACCAAAAAAAAATATTTAATCCTCTGTCAGTTTTAATTATGGATTAGTAGATTAGTCTCACTTTAGACACATAAGTCCAGAATCTTATATCTGTTAATGAATCGAAATGGAATGTTTTAAAATGATTTAGAATTCAAAATTCTATACAGATATTTGGGCATCGCAAAATTCAATGTAGTCATCGCACATTGCATCTTTTTCTATCAGTCACGTACATAGTAGGTTGATAGCAATTTAAACTGATTCACCCTGCCTCGGTGATGGCTGCTCCAATTGGGCCCTATCTGGATTCCCACATGGCACCGTCTCGCAATCCCTGTCAGAGCTCGCAGTCAGCAGATGTTAAACTGTGAGTGTGCAGCCCAAGATAAGCCCGCACCTTCAGCTCTCCCCACCACTGAGCGCACACACACGTCGGGCTGTATTGTCTTAATTATTGATAGTGGAAATAGAATCTAATGAAATTTCCAGCTTGTTGAAACTAGAACTCCTCTCTGCATACAGGCGAGCGCACAGTAACAAGCAGCGATTGTAATGTTTAATAATTTAACCAAGTGTGTAAAATGTAGCTGTAATAATATAGCAGGAATCCTAGTGGTTTGAAGTCAGTGATAGAACAGCTACTGAACCTCGGCAGGTTGAAAGAAAGGAGTGGGGCTTTTAAGAGATCGGTTACGCAAGCTTTGCAAAGTTATCCATCTATCTGTCTCGGGGCATTTAATGGGCTCTCCCTAGCTGCAGTTTGCCATTGATTTGGTGGTGGTTACATTTTCAACTGCAGTGAGCATTGAGAATTTAGTTTCAAGGTTAAGTCACTTTCAATGGCTTCTCTGCAGGGAACCAGAACTTAGCAAAGTAACAATTTCACACTCGGTCATTGGGGCTACCTTTAGAAGACATCACTGCTTCATGTTTTTATCTCAGCAGGGGCACTGTACCCTCTGATAGAAGTCACAACTCAAAAGTGCGGCTTTTCTAGCTTACATTTTAATTGACTCTGGACTTGTCCTCTTTGACTTTTTTAATTGCTGATTTCACTGCTGCAAACAATATTTGTATTATTTGGTGCACATCATAATAATTAATATGCATTTTACAGCCACAGCTTCCCTGGTACACTTTGGACCAATTTGTGCTGTCAATCTTTCATCCATCCACCTTCAAACACATACAAGGAGGGTTAAGTGTCTTGCCCAGGGACACATTGCATTAATTGGAGTATCGAACTTACAGCGTGATCTACCAAGTGGACTAGTGGCACCCAAATAGACAGAGATAGCATAATCTCTCCTATGTCTTATGTCTCAATAGAAATGTTATGTTGTCATATTAATTATTGATCTACATAAGTGTACCGACATAGTTATTACATTTTCTTGAGTAGTCCCGGTTTAGTCAAAGGTAGCAGGGGCAAAAGTTCATGTGTGTGTTTGTGTGTATTCATTTATGTCTGTGTTTGTGTGTGTGTTTGTGTATGTGCTAGGCATGTTCTTGGACAGCCTTGTGTAATGACTGTACATCACAGTGGGAACAGTTGGTCAGTGGTGTATCAAAGATGAACTTTGTTAGTAACTCCAGCAGTGGTACCGTGTCTGATCCAAAATTCAAGGACAAAAAACAGCAAACCAGTTTGACTGATTCTACAACAATGAACAGACCAATCTTCTTCAAGTGCCATTTGGAAGAGCAGCTGCATGAACCCATCTGCCTACTCAATGTAATAGTGTTGCTGTGTTTGGTGGACTTGGCAAATACAAAGCTACTTAGTTTTTTTCTTTGTTCATGGTCAAATAAATGGCCAGTGATTTATGAGCTTGTTAAAAAGAAATTCCACTACAGTACTATAATGTACAGCGCTATAGATGCTCCTAAACAACCCAGCTTTGGTCTGAAAACAATAAAGAGTTGTTGCATACTGTGATTTGGCATATTCACAACATGCTTACCGCGCCGTCATCCTGCTCAGCCATCTGTGTAGCAGCAGATTACCAGGTAGACCTATTAATCCAGGTAGGCTTCCTTCCGCACGTCAGCGAGGAAATGAAGCCGAGTGGAAAATGTTTAAATCGATAAGACCCATGTATCCACTCAGGCTTAGGGGCTTGGTCTGACTTTGACAGACGACCGTAGTACAAGCAGCCGCCTTGTGTCGTGGCCCACCATAGATCACTCCAGGTGGACATGGACTCAGGCTTTTTGACTGGTAGAGCGTTGTTTATTCAATCAGAATCAAGTTTATTGTACACAAGTGGTATTTGGGGCATTTAGTACACAGGGACAGTGGCTCATTAGGTGGACTATTAGTCAAGGTGCTAACTCGCTGTAGGGACTACAGGATCAGATAGTCAGCTTTAAGCATGTTTAACCATTTCTTTTTTGAGAAACCTCTAGACTACTGCTTTAATGTGACTGTATGGTTGTAAGTATTATTAAAACAGGATTACAAAATAAGAATAAGGAATAATGTGAAATGGCAGGTAATAAACAGACAGGTGGATGTTAGTGACAACAGTGAACCTCTATTAGAAGCTGCGACTCAGCACTTTCCTCCGAGGATTAGACACTTAGAGAAGAACAGATTGTATTTCTTGTTCGGTTTCAGTCCATCCATGACTGTTGTTCAGGAAGGAGAAATCTGCTGTGTCATGTTGTCAAAGAGCTTCTGCTGGATGGAACTTACTGTACCAACTTAAAGATAGTTTGGCTCTAATTAGCTTCTCCATCCTATGAATATTCAGGTCAGAGATTGTCTACAAAGGTGCATTTTCTCGTTATAGTGCAGCGTGTAAACCAGCTTCCTTCGCAGCCTTATTAGATTTATTAGGACAGAGAACATTGTGTTAATGAATGTTGCCGGCAGGTTGTGTGTGATTGTGTTTTCAGTGTCTCTGCTGCTGAAGTGAGGTAGAGCAGCACAATATATAGTGAAAAGTAGTGTTTCAAAAAGCATACCTACCAGTCTTATCATTATCAACATAGCAGTTTTTTTCCATGCAGCCTCAATGCGTGCAGCTCATTAGTGCTTGTGTGGCCACAGATGACAAATTCTAAATGGTTTTTCTGTTTGGTTAGTGCCACCACACCGGCGCGGTCTCTAGTGTGGTCCTCAGTGTAGGCAGCATACACAGGTAGAAGACAGGCAGGGATTTGCATCAGCAGCAGCAGCAGGAAGCAGTTTGATCTGTCCACTTCCAACACATCAGGATCCTGCACATGTATCCCAGGGCACATAGACAACACACTGGAACAAAAGAAAGAAAACTATAAGACCGAGCACACAACTAACAGAGGAAAATATTAGTAAAAAATAGGACTGCACAGTGTATTGCAAATAATTAAGAGCCACAATGTATAAAACAACAAAATCAATGTCTGCCACCAATGTTATGGCCGATACATTATACTTAAAGCATTTGCCATAAATCATTTGTGTATTGAAAAGTGTATCATCTAGATGTTATATAGTCCTCAGTTGAGTATTTGGTCATGGTTTGCAGCTGGTTTAGTTCTGGTTGAGTCTTTTTAGTTGAAGTTAAGAGTGTGGTGTACCAAATATGTGATTTTCATGTCATTATCACTACACTGTAATAAACAATTTAAAATTGTGCAGGCCTAGTCAAAGCATGTAAGTGATGAACAGTAGAGGAAGGGATTGAAATGGAAAACAAGTGGTATTAACAGATTGATTTGACTTGAAAATGACTTTGCTGTGCTGTGCTTCATCACACACTTGTGTTTGTGGTAATGGAAAAATCAAATGAGAACATTGTCTCACACAGGGACTCCAGCAGAAGAAATATGACCATTTCCTGCTTGGCATGTATTTTTAAAAGACATAATGTGCAGCAAATGAGGTGAAACATACAATATATTAGTACAGTGATAGGATCCATTAGGCTGTACTGTATTCACAGAGTTCTGAAGACACGTGGACATAGAAAAGAAGTACAAAAGCCTTTTATCATATTATGCTTTGTCAAATTGTACGCATCTCTTACACCTCCTTGTGAAGTTTTCAGAGAGTGGCACCTTAAAGCAGATAATGCACTTTGTCTTATCCACATTCGTTCCTTTATGTGTCCATTTATGTCCAGATACATGTCTTTTGTGCTAGTGCAGCTAATGGCCTGTCATATGTTTATAGGGAACACTGTGAACACCACTCGAGACATGTTTACTTCCTTTCAAATTCAAATGTACAAATTTGCATGAATGGCTTTTGGGCTATTGCCAACAACAGCATATCAAACTAGACCCAGGCTGTCGTAAACGACAGCAAATGTATATCGGCGAAACGCCCCATGCGTCTGCGTCAACTGCTATAAGACCGACTGCCTTATGGCGGAGGAGGTGGTGGAAG
>JAVQJW010139580.1:0-10604 GCA_036025195.1 Hypseleotris klunzingeri
TACATAGTACTATTGTTTTACAAGTTTACAAGAGAAATACTTTGGTGTTTGTGTTCAGGCAAATCTAGCCATTCAGGAAAGCAGGCTTAGGGCCGCTATGAGTGAGTTAAATAAGGCAGAATCTCAGCTGGCAGAGAAGCAAGCAGAATTTGACATAGTAAAAGCCAAATGTGATGCTGCTATGAAGGAGAAAAAGGTTTGGAAGTTAACAAAGAGTGTATTTGTGGTTGGAATACGTTTGTAAATGTTAAAAGTTATCACATTTCAGGACTTGTTGGATGATGCAGAAACGTGTAAAAATAAAATGCAGGCCGCATCTGCTCTTATTGACGGTTTGAGTGGAGAAAAGGTTAGATGGATAGAGCAGAGCAAAGAGTTTAAATCCCAGATCAACAGGTAATTTATAATTCTTTAGTTTTTTAGTTTTTTTTTTGTTTTAGACCGTCAATATCATTGTATGTATTTTGATCTGCAGGCTTGTGGGTGATGTGCTGCAGCTCACTGGTTTCTTGTCTTACTGTGGACCATTCAACCAAAGCTTCCGTGACCTGTTGATAAAGGACATCTGGGAGAACGAGCTTAAGCGCAATAAAATCCCCTACACAGAAAACCTTAACCTTATTTCAGCCTTAGTCGACCCTCCCACTGTAAGATCATTAGCTTCTTTTCTGTTATTGTCTTAAAACACTTACTTAACACTGAAGTATTTTATTATGACAGATAAGTGAGTGGAATCTACAAGGGCTACCAGGAGATGATTTGTCTGTGCAAAACGGCATCATTGTCACAAAAGCAACAAGATACCCCCTTCTGATTGATCCTCAGACACAAGGAAAATCCTGGATTAAGAGAAAGGAAAAAGCTAGATCCCTCCAGGTATGTGAAGCGTCCCTAAAACTTTATGAAAAACAGATTGATTATTTTAAAATGTATAAAATGACATAATGTTGCTATTTTTAGGTCACCTCCCTCAACCACAAATACTTTCGCACTCATCTGGAAGACAGCCTGTCTTTGGGTCGGCCCATGCTTATTGAGGACGTCCGTGAGGAGCTGGACCCTGCTCTCGACAACGTCCTGGAGAAAAACTTCATCAAATCAGGCAAAAGTTACAAGGTATGGCTTTGTATTAGCATTTCTATTAAACTGCATATTTCAGTTTAGGTTTACTTTTTAATGACATTATATTTTTGTTTTACAGGTTAAAGTAGGAGACAAAGAAATGAACGTCATGGAAGGTTTTCAGCTGTACATCACGACCAAACTCCCGAATCCAGCCTACACCCCTGAAGTCAGTGCAAAGACCTCCATCATTGACTTCACTGTTAACATGAAAGGGCTGGAGAATCAGCTTCTGGGTCGGGTTATCCTCAAAGAAAAACATGTTAGTATCTTTTGATTTATTTCCACAAATACAGTACTTTACAGATGTTTTGGGCAGGGTAAAGGACGTGTAGTCTTCAGAAATTTCATGTAATATTTATTTAGTTAAAGTTGCAGCCGTTTACAAAATGCACACTGAGCTATACCTGCTTAAACATTTGCACAGTTGATGTTGTACTTGTTGTGTTTTGATCTTTAACCTGACTATCATCTTCCTAAAGGAATTAGAAGCAGAGAGGCTCAGTCTCATTGAAGATGTAACAGCCAACAAGAGAAAGATGCAGGAGTTAGAAGATAATTTACTGTACAAACTCAGCAGCACAAAAGGTACATACTTTTTCTTTTAATAATCAGCATTTAACAATTTAAATTATTAAGGATTTGTATGCTTGTTTTGACAGGTTCTTTGGTTGATGATGACTCTATGATTGGGATTCTGAGTACCACTAAACAAACTGCAGCTGAAGTCAGTGCGAAGCTCAGTGTGGCGGCAGACGCGGAGTTAAAGATCAACTTAGCTCAAGCTGAATATCGCCCAGTGGCCTCTAGAGGCAGCATCCTGTACTTCCTGATCACAGAAATGAGCATGGTCAATGTAATGTACCAGACTTCTCTCAGTCAGTTCCTGAAAATCTTTGACTTGTCCCTGGACAGGTAAACTTACTCTGATGATTGACTTAACATTACATCTATAATGAATTCATCCTTTGACTAATATGAATTTGTTATTATTGCAGGTCAGAGAAGTCGGCTAAAACTCAGAAGCGCATTGCAAACATTATTGAACACCTGACATTTGAGGTCTTCAGATACACGGTCAGGGGCCTGTATGAAAACCATAAGTTCATCTTCACTCTGCTGCTGGCTCTCAAGATCGATTTACAAAACAAGAAAATAGAACACAGCAAGTTCCAGACCCTTATTAAAGGTAAAGTCATAATAGTTTTAAGTAAATTGTGTTGTTAATTTAATGTATAGGTGTATTTCACAGTAATTGATGTGTTATGTAGGTGGAGCAGCGCTTGACTTGAAAACCTGCCCACCAAAGCCCTACCCCTGGATCTTGGACATGGTGTGGCTGAACCTTGTGGAACTTAGCAAATTGGCCCAGTTTAGTAACATCATTAACCAAGTAAGATACCTTTAAACTGTAGTCCGTTGGTACCCTAAAATAAGAAATAAAAAAATATGACTATCTGACCTGATAAACTTCACTATAAAAATGAGAAATTGATTATAAAATAAAATTGATTTTAAAATAATTACTCATTAATTAAATTAGATTATTATTATTATTTCATATGTGGTCTTTTTAAGGTGACTAACAATGGAAAAGGATGGAAAGCCTGGGCAAACGCAGATGCTCCTGAAGAAGCTTCACTCCCAGATGGATATAACTCTCTCGATGTGTTCCACAAACTCTTACTCATAAGGTTTCTGTTATTTTTTATATCACCAAATAACACTATACAACATTTTAAACCATCTTCTAATTAAAAAAAAAACATTGTAACAGGTCTTGGTGCCCTGACCGTACATTGTGTCAGGCCATGAAATATGTGGAGGACTCTTTGGGCGCCAGGTTTGCTGAGCCCGTCATCTTAAACCTCCACAACACTTGGGAGGAGACCGACCCTCGCACTCCTCTCATCTGCTTTCTGTCTATGGGCTCAGATCCCACTGAACAAATTGAAGCACTTGCAAAAAGACTTACGCTTGGTACTTTTGTTCTTAATAATTATGTTCTTTTAATCTTAAGCCTGTTAAATGCTCACTGTTATTTGTGTGATGTAGAATGCAGAGCTATATCCATGGGGCAAGGACAGGAAGTACATGCAAGAAAGCTGGTCAAAAATTCAATGGCAAATGTATGAATTTATCTGTGTAGAATAATATTGTGTGTATATAATAAAGGTTGATATTTGAGTGTATTCTTGAAAACAGGGAGGCTGGGTTCTCCTACAGAACTGTCATCTGGGACTGGACTTTATGGATGAACTGCTGGATACTATCACCACAACAGAGAATGTCCACGAAGGATTCAGAGTCTGGATCACCACAGAACCACATGTCAAGTTCTCAATCACACTCCTACAGGTGACAACAGCTTAATACTAAGCTGCTGACAAAATACAGATGCAATAAAAAACTCATGAATATTTTAACCTTTTTTATTCTCTCGTGCAGTGTTCTATAAAGTTCACCAATGACCCTCCTCAAGGAGTCCGAGCCGGTCTGAAAAGAACATTTGCTGGAATTTCTCAGGTCCAGCTCGAAGTCAGCAACCTGCCCTCATGGAAGCCTCTGCTTTACAGTGTAGCCTTTCTGCACACCGCTGTCCAGGTATCTCATAATAAGGTCATTGTATGCATAAAGGTAGGTATTTGACAATCATTTCAACGTTTTTGTTTTTCATTTTAGGAAAGGCGTAAATTTGGTCCACTGGGTTGGAACATCCCCTATGAATTTAACTCAGCTGACTTTACCGCAAGTGTGGAGTTTGTTGAGAAACACTTGGATGAATGCGGAAGGGTAAGATCCTGATTATAGTGTTTAATTTTTACTTATTATTACATAGCTAACAATTTTCTTTTCAGGACGTGTCTTGGGTCACTGTGCGGTACATGCTGTCTGAGGTGCAGTATGGAGGGAGAGTGACAGATGACTATGACAAACGCCTCCTGCAGTGTTTTGCCAGAGTAATACCACAGAATATAAAGCGTTTTCTGTACAGACACTATTTACTGCAATGTTTTTATTTAAATGATTTTCTTCTTTCAGGTGTGGTTCAGCAAAAAGATGTTTGATCCAATGTTTTGCTTCTACACTGGTTACAAAATCCCAGTGTGTAAAACTGTGGACGAGTACATGGAATACATCCAGAGCTTGCCCACAGTAGACTCCCCTGAAGTACTGGGCCTGCATCCTAATGCTGATATAACGTAAGGCACAGTTTAACAAATCAAACTTAACTTTTCTTTATTTTTATTTAGCCAGATCTGCTTTTGTGTTAATTTAGATATCAGACAAACACCTCCGCTGATGTTCTCGACACAATCACAAATATACAACCGAAGGAAAGTGCTGGAGGCTCAGGAGAGACACGAGAGTCCATTGTCTACAGAATAGCAGATGACATGCTGAACAAACTACCTCCAAACTATGTGCCTCATGAGGTAAGTTCACTAAGTCCCTTTCACTAACACTACACACTTTGTAATTATATACGTTTTGTCATTTAGGTCAAAGCCAGACTCATAAAAATGGGAGCTCTGAACCCACTGAACATCTTCCTTCGTCAGGAGGTAGATCGGATGCAGAGAATAATCACTCGTGTGCGCTCCAGTCTCACTGACCTGAAGCTCGCTATCGACGGCACCATCATAATGAGCGAGGTCAGATAAATACTTTTCATTGCTAAAACATAGGGCTGCACGATATTCAAGATATTCAAGAACTATGTTGATATTGATATTCAAGAACTATGTTGAATATTGCAATTATTGATATTTTTGTGATATTTTGATGCAAGTCTGAAATACTAACTAAATTATGGACGTATATATGACGTTATGTATTTATCAGTTAAATGTATCTCAACACATTTTCATTCAAGCCTGAAATTAGAAAAAGAATTTAAACAGTGTAAACCTAGTGTACATCAGATTCAAGACTATGCCATTAATTTTGCAATGTATGGCACTCATTGAATTGTGCAGCCCTTTTAAAATGTTTATACAATGCAAAACTGATGACGAACTGAAGAAATACTGAATGCTGATTTGCTTTTGGATGCTGTTCTAATGCTCCCAGACCCTGCGTGACGCCCTGGACAACATCTTTGACGCCCGTGTCCCTAAACTCTGGAGGAAGATCTCGTGGGAGTCGTCCACTCTGGGGTTCTGGTTCACGGAGCTCCTGGAGAGAAACAAACAGTTCTTCAGCTGGGTCTTTGAGGGACGGCCCAAAACCTTCTGGATGACCGGCTTCTTCAATCCACAGGGTAAGAGCTTTACCTGCGTTTAACTTTCTATTTCAAATCAATGGTGTTACAATAATATCTAGGTTTATTTAGATTTATCTGTTTCTGGTCATTGCAGGTTTTCTAACAGCCATGAGACAGGAAATAACCAGAGCAAACAAGGGCTGGGCTCTGGATACAGTCACCCTTTTTAACAGAGTCCTCAAACTGGCCCGAGAGGAGATCACCGCTCCTCCTAATGTAAGACATACTACAGTCAGTGGTGTAATGTTGTGACCAAGTGTCCTGGTTAAGTCTTGATTTAGTCCTGGTTAAGTCTTGGTTTAGTCCTGGTTAAGTCTTGGTTTAGTCCACATGTAGTCCCTGTTTTTACCTGATTTATTCTTGGTTTAGTCCTCATGTATTTTATTTTATAAGCTGATTTTGACCTAATTTTGTCCTGGTTAATTTTTGGTTAAATTCTGGTTTAGTCTTGATTTGCCCCCTCCTCCCATTAGGCATCAGTTTAGTTGCGCTGGCTGCACTACCTAATGTTACACCAGTGACCACAATACAACTCGACACCTATATCCACTGCTTTTTCATATTAATTCATTGTTCTGTTTAATTTCCACCAACAGGAGGGAGTGTATGTGTACGGCCTGTATCTAGATGGAGCAGGATGGGACAGAAAGAACACATACTTGATTGAGTCCTCTCCTAAAGTGCTCTTCACCCTGATGCCGGTCATCCACATGTTGGCTGTGAACTCCACTGCTCCTGTGGATCCTAAACTCTACGTCTGCCCCGTTTACAAGAAACCCCGACGCACTGACCTCAACTACATCACGTTTGTGGTGCTGCCTACGGTTCAGTCTCCTGACCACTGGATACTACGAGGGGTTGCCCTACTCTGTGATATCAAATAATTTATTGTGTTTTTATGTGTTTTTAAATATTTTGTCACATTTTGCATTTAATAAAAACAGATATACCAGAAGAACAATGTGCATTTTTATAGATCTTAACAAAAAGTGACCTAAATTATCAGACTTCACCCTGTAGAAGGCTAAAAAAATATCACTACCGGCAGATAGGAACTAAAGTACTATAAACCCAACTTTTATCCGGACAGTTTATCGTTTCGGACTCATTCAGGAAGCGCCGCTCAGCTGTGACCTGCCAATGTGAGGTGGACATGTAGCTGCAAATTCAAGAATTATGATTAATTTAAGGCTTTTACGGAAGAATAAAACTGTCAGATATGGAGTCCCGATGCTGGTGAGTTCGTTTCGCTTCATCCTAGTGAATTATACAGCGATTAGGTATCCATATAATGCTGTATGACTTCACATTATTTTGTTATGTCATGTGTGAAATGATTTTGTCTCACACTTATCACTACTAAATATAAATGTGCCAATCTAGTGGTTCTGGGCAAAGCTTAAGTTATAATCTGCCAATGAATCATTTTCAGAACATAGTATTTACAATATTTCTTTGTAAATATCGGCGTTAACATGTGGGTTGTTTTTGCAGTTGCTGGTGGTTGGAGGCTCCTTTGGTTTGAAAGAATTTACACAAATCCGGTATGACGCTCAGAGGATCAGGAAAAGGGTACGTAAAATTAAATCTATTCAACCAAAGTTTTCAAACAAAACAAAAGCCCCACCCAGTGGACTCAATTGTAATTGCGTTCCAGGAGATATTTCCATTTTATATTTTAATGTATTACAGTGGTTCAGTAAAGACTAGTAAGCAACAACATCTAACCCCTCTTTCGGCTCTTGGATAAGAGCCAAAACGTCTTCAACTCAAAACCCAAGTCCAGATGACTGATTTAAACCTTCTTCAACTAACTTATACAATTATTTTATACAGTAGTGAAGCAGAGATTGTAGTCTATTATTTAATTAGAGATTAAACATATCTCCTGCTTCAGACAGGACAAACCTAAGTAAACTAAAACAGATACCTTCTTCATATTTGCTTATGTTCTTAATTAAACTTGCATCAATATATTGCAAAAACATATACTGTATATGTCAATATTCATAAGGTCAAATAGGAGTTGTTTTTCTCATATTGTCTAGCTTTCTTCCTGCTTAGGTTTTGCCTTTTCTTCCATTCGCTGTAGAAAAATCCTTTATACATCTATACTAGGTGAGATGCTAATTACTCGGGCTATTAATTCCTGGGTGTGAAGGCTGCAACATACTATATAAATAATTCATTTTGCATCTCTGTGTAAATCTAATTAAAAATCAATCACGGCATTATGAATGTCATCAGTCACCCGAGTAACTGCTGCAATATCGCCATCAAATATTACAACTCATTAAAAGTAATGATTCAAAATACCATTCATTTCAGACCAATTCTCAGGCTAAATCAATTTAAACTCCCATCACCACATAGCTCCAAGCTCCATCTGAATTCTCTAAACTCTTCACTTTTCAACCAAACTAGATTTTTTTTCCATATCAAAGTAAAAAGAAAAATGGCGGCTGCTTCAGATTTGAAACTATTTGAGTGATCTTGAGGTTAGGGGCCAGTGTCATCATTTATTTATAAAAGAAATCAACTCCAAAAAGAAACTTCAAAGGTAGAATTGTAATGGCTTCAGACTCAGTATAAAACAAAGGTATTCTCACCACTGATTTAAACCTGACTTGAATCTTTTCTTGTGTTGCATATCACAGTTGGATCCTTCACTCGAGGCTAAAGTGAATGTCCAGAAGCAGCAGAATATACTGGAGGAGGAGTACCAGGTAAGAGGGAGACACAGGGGACCCTAGGACAAAGGCAAAAAATTAATTGTGAATGGTACAAACCTGATGTGGTAAAATTTAGGGCACTTATTGGTTTGATAGAGGACAGGTTGTACATTGAATGGGTGTTAACTTTATGTTTAATTCTATGTTTTTTCATCCACTGTTAACCTTAAAATTTGCAACTTGAACATAACCTTATTCTACCATTTGTCCGGGTACTTGAAATCTTTGAAAATGCTTAAGTTTTAACTGTGCGTTTTCAAGATTTTAAAAGTGCACACAATTCACAACAAATGACTAATTGTTTTCACACCTAAAAGTCTGCACCAAGGGCCGCAGCTAGAACACACTGATTATTGCAATTATTTTTTACAAGGTTTGCAAACTTATGATTTAAACATTTCCTGCAATTTATTTTTACTTTTGTTTACTTCTTCAAATTATTTGGTGCCATTCTTCTATCACTAATGGTCAAATTGTATTGCACTTGAAAACATGGTGCTTGAAAAGTGCTTGTATTTCATCCTTAAAAAGTTGTACAAACCCTGACCCTTTTTAATGTAGCACATAATATGTAAATTGCTACATGCTTGTCATTTATGGTGAGGTCATTTAGGTTATCAGCCAATTTCAGCATGGACTAGAAAACTTATTAGAAGTAGGGTTCACGTGCAGCAAGAGTGTGGATGTAATTTTAATTGAGCCATTAAAAAGCTTCACTTGCTAAACTCTGGAGGTTCCCCCTAAATCTTTGTTATTTTAATTTTCTGTTGTCTAACTCAGTGGTTCTCAAACACTGGGTTGCGACCTAAATGTCATCACCAAATATTTTACTTGGGTCCCTTAAAAAATTACAGTCAAAATAATGGTCTTGGTGTATCATCATCAACGTGGTAAAAACAAACAAACAGAAGGGTAACAAAAAGTCAGTTTGCTTACAACAACTGTGCTAAACCACAGCAGATATTTGAGTCACTTAGGTCTCAATAATTATGGAAAAAGAAAAAAATGAAAAAAAAGATTAAGAAACACTTGTCAAACCTAACTATTACAACCTTTCTGTCATTTCTATAAAGAGATGTTTGTGTGAGGGAAGACATTTGACATTAAACCTATTTAAAATCAATATGTGACTCACTGTATGGTAATAGGCTTCTGGAAAAATATAGAAGCTGACTTTGTTTGTGTGACATGCCTCTTAGATGTGCTTAATTACATTAGTGAGCCATTAATATCACTGTGGAACTGATTTATATACTTCACAACACATGAAGATTTCTCATCAGCAAGTCAATAATAACAAGAACATAAAGAAACACCACAAATGCTAAAGGTTTAGTCTGTAAGTTTCCTAAAAAAAATGCTTTGACTGAGCATCTTAATGTAATCATTTTTAATTAACTTTAGTACCTCCCCTGGCCTCTACAGCAACATCAAATCAGAGTTTGTGGGATACCACTTTGACCAATAGTTTTCCAGTCCCTTCCTTGGCCTCTACAGACAGATCATTTTAAGGAAACTTTCGGACTACACCTTTAAAGTTCCTAAGAAGAAATGTCTTTAAGTAATACTTTTTAACTAATTACCCACATACATAATTAGCATTTTTTAAATATCAATGCAGAAGTAACACCTGCATTATGTAGCAAATCCTGAACATAACTTAATTTAGCCTCCTTTGAACTTACTACTATTTTGTACTTGTTTTAAACACGCCATATGCTCCTCTAAACATCTGTTCAATTTAAACCTGAATAAGCTGTTGCCTAAACTGTCTCCGAGCCCCGCTTTGCACAGGTCCATCTGCTGCTGAACGCTACTTTGAGATAATCATTATAACATTTTTAACAACATTTTACCAATAAGCTGCGTGTTTATTTCTTTGGGCATTTGTAGAAGTTAAAAGAGGTGAACTTGGACGAATGGAAGAACATCCGAGGTCCGCGTCCGTGGGAAGACTCCAAGGAATACCAGGATCAACAGCGGAGTCGACAAAACAAGAAAGAGTGAGGACAATGAGGGGAAGACTGTATGCACTGCTATGGGACTAAATGGACGGTACAGAGACTAGACTTCTGCTGGGATGTTATCTGAATTATTGTGGACTTTCTTAATGTCTCTGTATGCAAAATGGAGCACACAAACTCAAAAATAACAATTACCAGGTTGGTCCTAGAAAGATAGACCGATGTTTTGTGAAAGATGATAACATACTTGTAAGGAATATGTTATTTATTTGCTACAGTAAGTAACAAATTTGAACAAAGCAGACAGGAGCTTATATAGAATAATATGGCCAAGATTTTGGAGGGAGGGCGATAAGGCAATATTTTTTTTTATTGTGATATAAAGTTATGTTGAACTGCAAATCTGGGAAGTTGAATCGTAATATCGTGCATTAATGTATACTCTGCTCTTTACCAATTTTTTTACTGTAACAATGACACTGTTCATAATAACAAAAAAGGAAAATAATAATTATTTAG